>RJWM01006197.1:0-85975 GCA_004363535.1 Dasyprocta punctata | reverse complement strand
CAAAGTCCAAACATGGAAGGAAAGAGAGACCCATGTTCTGCTGACAAAGTCCAAACATGGAAGGAAAGAGAGACCCATGTTCTGCTGACAAAGTCCAAACATGGAAGGAAAGAGAGACCCATGGTCTGCTGACAAAGTCCAAACATGGAAGGAGGACATTTCCTAAGAAAAGGCCGCAGCACCACCTTCGGGGACTCTGTGGACCTAGCCCGGCTAGACCACGGCATCATACCACAATGATATCTGTGCACCCATGTTTATAGCAACCCAATTTGTAATAGCCAGATCTTGGAAACAACCCAAGTGCCCATCAATCAAAGAATGGATAAAAAAGATGTGGTATTTTTATACAATGGAGTACTACTCAGCTGTTAAGAAAGATTGCATTGAGACTTTTTTAAGTAAATGGACACGACTTGAGACCATACTCATAAGTGAGATAAATCAAACCCACATGTATAAATACAGTATTGTCTCCCTAGTATAAGAAACTGAAAAAGTATATATGATCTAAAATCTACAATAAATACCATGTAAGGGTAAAAAACAGCTTGAAGAGCAAAAGTATATGGGAAGGGAAAAGGGGGAAAGAGGGAAGGGAAAAGGAAAATATATAAATCTATGTATATGCATATGTAAGATGACTAAAACGAACATACTGCTGAATGTATTAGTTATTTAGAAAGAACAATTAATACTCATATGAGTATACTATTCTGGTGATTAAAGATTTCAACGTACATATTTTTTTTTTAAAAAGCAAGGTCTAAACTGAAACAACATTCTATCCTTTTCCCAAACAATGGAAGGAGTTGTAGAATATTTTGACTCATATCCCTCTTTTCTTGACTTAACAAGATATTGTTCAGATTTTAAAAATTTATTTGGCACTGTTATGGGTTACAAACTGGTGGTCAACTTAGCACCAGCTTCAGCTGGTGTTGAGTTAAAGATGTTCCACCTGAAGAAAGTGGCCAGCATAAATAGGGACGTGGGGAAGAAGAGCCGGGCATTGTGGGTTCTTCCAAGAGTTGCTGTTCGAGCCGCTGGTTCTCCTGGAGGTGCTTGTCATGCTGGCTTCGCCAATATGGACTCGGCCATTATCGTCGGAGGAGCTCGGGACCTCATCGGTGAGAGTGGCTGTGTTCACGTTGCGGGAGCCCTGCTCCTCACATTGTGCATCGCTTCCTGTCTCCAGAGGGGAGGCTGTGTGCTGGAGAAGCTTGTCACGCTGGGCTTCCTGACCTGTGCCCAACTGTTCTCCATCGTCGGAGGAGCGCGGGACCTCGTCGCCATTGGGGATGGCTGTGGTGCTCTTCTGGGCAGCCCCGCTTCTTCGTTTGAGCGTGACTTCTCGGCTCCTACGTAGAACCCTCAACCCACTGCACAGCTCCTTCACCCTGCTAGCATAGACTTTCTAGTTCCACTGCTGACCTGTGGCCTTCCCAGCACAGAACTGTAAATAAACTGGCGTGAGCCCTTATTGGGGGCTCTTAGATTCCCAGTTGGTACTGTGGGAGGCATTGTCATGCATTTGGGTCTCTAGCGGGACTCTTGCATGATATTGCTGTGGGATCCAGGCCCTTGGCTATCCTGGGTCTTAGTGTTGTGGACAGATTTTCCTGCACCGTCTTATGTTTAACTTTGGGTGATTATTATAAAACAGTATTACAAACCCTGTGTCCTGTATGTAGTTGTTCTCCATGTAACCCCTGACTACAACAGGCACATTGTTGTCTCACAAGTTAATGTTTTGGATAGTTTTGCCAACATATTTCACATTTTTGCTTTTGTTCATTTTTGTATCTCAGAATATTGACATGGTATGACTTTCTTTCGTGTCTGAGGCAAATTCACTAAAATGTCCTGTAGCACAGGTTTGCTGACGTTGAACTTTTTCAGGTTCAGTTTGAAGTGTAACTGTACTGTTATAAAATTACAAGTCAAGAGTCTCCTTGTATGTGGATGTGTGTGTGGTAGGAAGGCACACTGAACATAGAATTCTACCACACAATCCAGAAATAGGATTCTCAGCCAAGATATTCAAATATGGAAGTAGTTGCCAAGTATTCTCAAAAATAAAAAGAGCTCAAATAATACAGAACTAATGATACCGTCTCTGGAAAAAACATTACACCATGAAATCAAGAAATAAAATAAACTTAGTAATGAATCTGACACTGATAAATGGCAGGTGGTAAGCAGCGGGTCTACTGAAACATTGCTAAAGGTATACGGCTAAGGTACCTAGGACTACAAAACATACAGAACATATCATTATATACTTCATAACAAAATAATGTAATAAGAATGCAGAATTTTAAGAAATGAGAGGAAGTATGAGAGCACTAAAATTCTACTACAAAGTAGACGCTAACCAATTATGTCTAAAATGAAATCTGAGTATAAAAACCATACCCACAACCTCTTCCATGCTCTTTTTTATCCTATTTTCTTGTTTAACTTTGGAAGAATCCTTAAGAAATAGTATTTCTTATGGTAAAGAAAGATTTGTTTGCAGTTAAACTTTTTTGTTTCATTTTCATTATTTAATTAAAATAAAATTAAATGTAATGGTTTATTAAAATCTTACTTATCTATTAACTCTTTCCATAAAAACTTTTCTCTCATTGTATTTATTGTATTGTAAAATATTTATATATATTGAAATAAAATTTGAGAAAAATTCACAAATTAATGATAGTAGCTTTCATGTAATGAAATTTAGTTTTTAAACTTTGATGTTCGTTCTTTTGAACATTATTTAAATTTTGTATTATCCAGGAATAGATCCAATTTTATACCAATGATGGAGTATTTTCTTTTAAAAGAGATGAGTGTGCCAAATGTTTGAAGTTAAATACATGAACACATTTCTAGATTTCTAAAAATGAGAAAAAGTATTTTTCTCTATAAGTTTTTTACTTTTTCCCCATGGAGTCTATATAGGACAAATCTGAAATTTTTATAGGAGGATTAGCCAGATATTGCTTCTTCTCATTTCTAAGAGTTTAAAACATCCTTCTTCTGATTGATATGGGGATATTGATTCAACCTTCAGCGCGCCTCTCCCTCTGTGCTTCCCTTCATCCCATAAGCTCACATCAGTGAATACTGTTCTTGTTATCCACTTACAGGTTCTCCTGCAAGCCCTTCCATAGATTTTTCTTAATTCCTGAGACAGTCCTTTTATCCTTATTTGAGCAAGTTCCTTTTTCTTGATACCCCTAAAAGCTGAATCTCAAAGGCCTGAACTCTTTCGTGGATTGGATTCGAAGTTGTAGGAAATTTGCCCTGTTGCTGTTCCCTCATGCATGCATTGTCTGAGTATTTCAGAAGATGGGAAATTTGTGGTAGTTAACAATTTCAAAGATATCTATTTTTGAGAATCTACAAATAAAGTACTCATTCTTAAGATCTAAGTGTCATCAAATATTACTATCAAATATCATTTTTTGGTTAGATTATAGATGACTAAGGTAGAAAAAACACAGATTTTTAAAGTCAAGGCCAATCTCATTTGATTCTGATTTTATCTGCTTACAAAACTATAATCACTGGCAGATTTTATCAACCTTTTATTCTCGATTATTTATATCTGTAAAGTGAGAATTATAATGCCTACTTTATACTGGTATTTTTTTGAGAATTCAGTATACTAATAGTATGATTATCATTATACAAAATATCCCTCCTAAAGGTTATGTTGAAAGTGTGGTTGATAGTTTTTGGGAAATGATTGGGTTATGAGGGCTCTAACTTCATCAGTGAATTAAGCCACTGATAAATCATAGTTTGGTGGCATTACTGGGAGGTGACTGGGCCTAGTTGAAGGGAGTTGATTGAGGGGAAAATGGTTGCTATGGTTTAGACCTTGAGTGTTCCCCAAAAGCCTCAAGTGTTTATAGCTAAATGTGCTTTTAGAATACAGTCTTGTTGGAAAACAAGGGTCACTGGAGGCATGACCTGAAAGGATGTATCTCTCTGTCAGACCTGGAAATGTATATATCTGTCAGGTTCCTCCCTTGTCTTTCTGCTTCTGTTGTAGGTCCTTCCACCATGCCATTTTTACATTTGAGCATGCCAACCATGGACTAAATCTTCTGAAATTATAAGACAAAACATTTTTCTCTTCCTTTAAGTTTGGGTGTTGGCTATTTTGTCTCAGTGACAAACCAGTAACTAAGACACTGGTCCCTAGCCTCGTCTTCTTGTGCTTTGTCTCTGCTTCCTAGCTGCCATGAAATGATCAACTTTCCTCTGCCAGGTCTTTGCACCATATTTTTGCATTGGAACCATCTGACCATAGACTGAAATCCCTGAAATGATGAACCAACATAAATCTTTGCTAAAAGTTGTTTTTCTTAGAAGTTGGTCATAATGACAAAAACCTCACTAACGTAGCTAATATGTGGAATGAACGTTCTTGGACTTTTGGATTTAGAATATATAAAAGGGAATTCATAAACTGGGCATGGTGACTTACACCTATAATGCCAGGACTTTGAAAGTCTGTGGCAGGAGAATCAAAAGTTAAAGCCCAGCCTGGACAACTTAGCGACTTAGTCCCTATCTAAAATTTTTTTTAAAATCTTTAAAAAACCATTAAAATGTAGCTCCAAAGTGAAGGCTTTGAGTTTGGAAAAAAAGGAATATCATCAATATTTTCCTAAAAACATAAGTAGGTAATCTGTTCATAATTTTAACTCTTCTCAGTTACTGTCAGTCACATCTTAATATTTTATTTTTAGGCTCAGGTTCAAACTTACCAAATCTTTTTATCTCAGAAGTAGATGAAGAGATTGTTTCCTATACTGGTTATGAAGAGAGAATTACAAGCACAACCTTTAAATTTGCATACCTGTTTCTACCTTTACTAGATTTATTACCACCAGGCAATTACTTAGCTTCTCTATGTCTTGGCTTTCTCATCTGAAAACTCATGATAGTTCTTCTGTCTGAAATTATGAAGATTAAATGAGTTAGTGTTTGTAAAGTGCTTAGAATATTTTATGAAGTTATGTTTAGGAGAAAAAAAGATATAATGAAGGAAGGATTAAATTAGTTTGCCAAAGTAACCTCGACTGAAAAGATAAGCAATTACAAGTAACTACTTGTAAATTATCTTAATTTTTTTTGCTTCGTGGTCACTTCATCCATATTATATGACTCATCACAAGAACACTTCTCTCCTATTTTGGCCCTTTGTTTCTCATCATGAAGAACATACCTTACACATATTTTCACAACAGTTTAGCATCTTCAAGGTTGATCTTCCTTTCTAGCTCATACATGCACTATATGAAGGTGAGGATTAGATTCTGTTGTTTAGGAATAACACCTTATCTCCTAGCACTGTGACTGCTGATGCTTGCTTGATGAGAAAGGACTAGTTGTGCTCAACAGGACATGTTCTATTCATTGAGAACCCAATAAAGGAGGGTATTACGATTTTACTTCATCCTTCTCATTCTTTAGGAAGAATTGAAATTCTCCTCAATGTTTGCTGATTTCTTCATTCTACAGACAGGCACAGAGATTATAGTTCCATTCAATATCAATAGCATAAACTCCCTAGAGGATTTCTTGTCACAAAAGGAGTAATTTTTTCACCCTTAGAAGGGAGAGGAATCTTTTATATCAGTAAGAATGTTGCTTTTGCTGCACCTTCTTTGAGATTTACAAGTAGTTACTTGCAACTGCTTATCTTTTCAGCTGAGGTTACTTTGAGAAGCCATTCCCCTATCAGAGTCAGAATTCTGCTTTCTGTTAGAATGTCTTTCTAAAGAGTTGGAGTTCCTTCAGAACAAGGATATTAAATCGGAATTTCAGAGGCTTGTTAGGCATAGGCCTGCAGTGGTTTCTTTACTGGATCCAAATGACCCAATTATTTGCAGATATTATTGGCTTCTCTTTCATGAATGCTACTCAGCATAACTTCTCTCAAATTCCTATCAATGCAAGAGGATCCTTGGAAGGCAAAGTAAAGTAACACTGATGGCATTCAGATAAAATGCAAGTTAAGCATTCTGGGACACTTGGTTTCAATCAACTATTTTATCACCACTGAATAAGAAAGACAAATGGGTACTAATGTCAACACCATCATTTCAGAATATGAATGGATAAAAATATGACCAAATAAGACTTCATCATTTATATTTATAATCCTAAAGCACACATAAGATAAAAGATACAGAAATAAGGGCATAGTCTTCCTTGTCCTGATTATTTAATCTACAAATGAAAGTTATATTTGACCATAGAAGTACATGGACAGTCCTCTTCCATCAATGCTACAATGCTCTAGGGAAGAGAAATTCTCAGAACAATGTCTGTGAGCTCACACAGGTAAGCAGAGCAAAGCATGTGCAAAAGTCTTTATGTGAAGGGTCTGCTTTTGAAATTTGGAAAGAAAACATCAAATATTTAACAGCATTTAGATCCATGTATCAGGTTTAAATTTGGACACATCTTATCCAGGTCAATGTGGAGCTTACTGCCACAATATACTGAGTTTTTTTAAAGAACGTTATTTGAGATTTGTGGATTCGCTCTAAAGATAAAAATCTGCTTACCTCTGTGAACAATACAGGAGGAGTGTCAGCAATGTGAGATGTCAATTTTATGTCTCCATCCTTTTCTGTTGGGATGGCATTAATTATTTTCATTCTACATTTATGTGGTGTCAGATAGCCAGTTAGTCAACAACATTTAATGAGTATCTACTGTGTACTCTGGGGACTATGAAAGGAAACATTCTTGTCCTTGAGGAATTTACAGTGAAATGGGAGACATGAAGCAAATACATGAAAAAATATACAATTGTTGCCATAAAGTCTAAGCGCAATTTTCTGATAATAATAGAACATAACATGGTTTTCCAGTTCTTTTGTTTGAAGTTTAAGAGAGCAATATCACTTAGTTTCAGGGGTTTTTAGAGGACTACCTGTGTAAATATAAAGATTTATGTTAAGCATTTTAGGAAAATTCCTAAGTTTTTAAGTGTTGAGATGAGTTTAGTGCTATTGAATTCTTCAGTGAGATATCTTTAGATGCCACTAATAAATGGGAAATCCTAGCTTAGCTTCCAGAGGTTGGATCTGGATATGGGGACACCATCACTGCTTTAACTTGACACTCTGTCATCATTGTCTTGATGATGACAGTCAGCTTTTGATTTAATTATATATCAGATGATATACAATATTAGTAAAATGATATTTTCCAGTTTTTTCTCCCCATATGCCAGTGAGAAGGATGAGAAAAAAGTTCCTGGCTAACTTCCAGTCTAATTTCTGGACAGTTATTGGCTATCAGGGCCACCAGTAAGAGCTGTATGATTGCTCAGGGTATGAATAATTCATATAACATGTGTGGTCCTAACTTTAAGGAAAGCTGCATTTTTTTCATGCAAACATTTCAAGCTTGTCTTTGGTGCCCTTTTATCTTTGGGTCTGTAAACTTGTCTTTGGTACCCATCCCCTCTTGTTCCAGGTACAGGACCTGGTGTTGGTACTTGCTTTTGCTTCAGCTCTCCCATGGAATGTGTCAGTAATGGACCACCATTCTGAGGGAGTTTCTCCATTTGAATAGTCTCCATTTCTTCCAAACTCACCAGTTCCTTCTATGTGAACAGATGAAATAAAGCGTACTGATTTATTATGACTTAAGTAAAATTTACATTGCAGTAAGAATTTCTGAAGAGGAATCAGTTTCTAGTATTGACACTTAAAACATTGCATGGATGCCTGGTGGGGTCTTTTGGGCTCTAAGTCTTGCCCTCAGGCAGATTCTATTCCCACCATGATGGGAGATTCAGGTTAAGATCTTGGATGGGGTAGGGTTAAGACAATCTAAACATTTTATCCCTGTGCACATCCTTATGGGTGAGGATTTCATCCTTTCCACTATCTCTTCATTCACTGGGTCAAAGTACCCTTGGCTTATTCCAGTTCCTCAACCAGCTCAGCTCTTTCCTGCTCTAGAGAGTCTAGACATTCTGAAAGCTCATGTTTCCCAGGTATTCAGGCTTCCTATAAGGTTCTATGTCCTCAGAGAAGTCTTTTGCTGCAATGTTGTCTAGATGAGTTTCTTCCCACAACCTCATCATATATTTTTATAGAATTTCTACATTCTGAAATAATAAAATCTTTGTTTCTCTGCTTATTGTGTATTTTCTACCCTAGAAAGTTTTTGAGGGAAGAGACTATCTCATTACTGTTGTATCTACAGGTTCCAAATTATGCTGGGCTTATAGTACGTATTCAAGAACTATTTTCTAAGAGTCTTGATGGAATAATTGTAGCTACTCTCTGGTGAATACACATTCTAGTTAAGAAAAATAAACATTTTAGAAGTGAAATATTTTAAAAATGAAATTTAAAAATGATTAATTCTCTATTGAGAGCCAGGTCTTAATTTACTGATGAAATGATTGCTTGATAATACTCCAAACCTTCTCAAAATACCTGACTGTTCCCCTCTCCCCACCTGGGCCAGGTGGGCGGGATCCTTGGTGATTCCTTCCCTCACCCAGAGGACCTTAGCAGCTGGTGAGAGTCTGGGTGAGCCCTCCCCCATTCAGAGGACATCAGTGGGCTCGCTAGAGCATGAGTGAACTCTCCTTTCACCTGGAGGACCTCAGCAGGCAGGCTAGAGCATGGGTGAGCCCTCCCTTCACCCTGAGGAGCCTAGGTTGGCCTGAAAGACCCCCACTGACACAGTAAGGCCATGGCTGGTGTCCATAGACAGGTAGGTCTGGTGGCATGGGAAAACCTGAAACAGCAGTAACAATAAGAGCTAAGGGTTGGTTCATGTCAATGCTCCTAGGCTGGTCAGCCCTAAAAGAATCTAGGACTCACCCAATTGACCCTGCAGGGGGAATTCAGGTGTCTGACCCCTTTTCTACACTGTGGGACCTAGCAACTGGATGAATGTCAGCTACATAGTAGGACCCTGACTAAGATGCACATGATAGACAGGCAAAGCTAGTGAGACTGAAAAGGCCAAATTATGAACCAATAGGTGAAAATGACAAGATGAGAAAGGAAAATGCAATCTAAGACCTCCAGACTTTCTTGAGTGAATGCCAACCACATAGTAGGACCCTAACTAAGATGCACAGCATGGATAGGTGAAACTAACAAAATTGAAAAGGCTGAAATATGAACCAAGATGTGAAAATGACAAGACAAAAATGCAAAATGCAATCTCAGACCTCCAGCCTTTCTGAAACAAGTACAGCAGACATTGACATAGAAGACATTGGAGGACATACAACTGAAATTTCTGAAAAGATAAGGTGTGAAGTAAAGAAATAAATTCCAGAAGACTACAGAAGAAATCAGATCAGAAATGATCTCTCAGATAAAAAAAAATGACTACTTCAATGAAGGAATTGCTCAGCATAGCTAGAGATGGCATAGATAAAAAAAATATAGGAGTGTAGGAAAATGATGGAAACCTTGTATCAGCAATACAGGAATGAAGTAGAATTCATGAAACAGATTCAAAGAGATATCCAGGAAATTAAAAGTTCTATTGAAAGCTGGCAAAACAACTTGAACAAAACTGAAGATACACATTCACACTTGGAAGACAGGATCTCAGCTAGCAATCACAATGGAAACATCTCTTAAAAATAATGAGGGACCATGAAATAACAATTCAACAGCTCCCAGATGATGAAAGGAAAACCAATGTAATACTGACATGCATCAGTGAAAAAACAGAAGTCAACACAAGTGACATAAAAAATATTTGTGGAAGAAATAGCAGAATATTTCCCAAGCATGGTAACAGAATCTGACATACAGATAAGTGAGGCATATAGAACTCTAATTAGTCATAAACAAAATAAATCTATACCCAGACATATAATAATCAAGATCCCAGAAATTCAACACAAAAAAATATTAAAAGCTGTTGGAAATAAACAGATCACCTGAAAAGGAAAGCCCATTAGAATCATGACTGACTTCTCAATACAAACCCTCAAGTCAAGAAGAGCTTGGAGTGAAGTATTTCAAGTCCTAAAAGAAAACAACTTCCAACCCAGACTGATGTACACCGCAAAACTATCTTCAAATACAATATTCTGTATTCAAGAAACACAGTTAACTCAAAAAGAAACCGATAGACTTAAACTCAAAGGATGGAAAACAATACTCCGTGTGACAGGAACACAGAAAAAAGCAGGGGTAGCTATTCTGTTTGTAGACTCTGTGAACTTCAAACCAAAAATAATCAAAAGTGATAAAGAAGGTCACTACATAATTGTTAGGGGAAAACATCAAAAGGAAGAGATAAAAATCATAAAGATATATGTACCAAATACAGGACACCCAACTATGTAAGACAAATATTAATAGACATGAGATATCAAATAAGCAATAACACAGCTGTAGCAGGGAAATTTAATATCCCACTGTCACAAAGAGATAGATCATTAGACAAAAAGTCAGCAAGGAAATAATAGAAATAAATCAAACATGAACAAATGATCATAATAGATGTTTACAGAATAGCCCACCCAGCAACATCAGAATACGCATTCTTACCAGCTGCATATGGGATGTTCTCTAAAATAGACCATATACTAGCCCTTAGAACATACTTGAGCAAATGCAGAGGAATTGAAATTATCCCATGCATGCTATCTAACCATAGTGCACCGAAGTTGGACGTTAATGGCAAAAGAAACTATAAAATCTCCATAAACACATGGAAATTAAGTAATACTATTCTGAACAAGCATTGGGTCATAGATGAAATTAAACAATATATGCAATCAATCAAACTTCAAATACAACATACCAGAACTTGTGGGATACAATGAAGGCAGTTCTAAGAGGGAAATATGTGAACTCTCACATCAGGAAGACAGAACAAGCACAAATAAACAACCTAATGCTGCACCTCAAGCATCTAGAAAAAGAAGAGAAAATCAATTCCAAAGCTCATAGAAGGGAGGAAATTATAAAGATCAGAGCAAAAGTTAATGCAATTGAGACTAAGAAAACAGTACAAAGAATTAATGAATTGAAGAGTTGAAGAATAAACAAAATTGATAAACACTTACCAAACTTCATCAAGAAAAGGAAAGAAAAAATTCAAAGTCATGCAATGAGAAATGAAAAGGGTGAAATCACTACAGATCCTGTGGAAATTCAGAAGATCATCAATGTGTATTTTGAAAATCTTTACTCCCCTAAGTGGGAAAATACAGAAGAAATGGACACATTCCTAGAAACGTACGAATTACCAAAACTGAATCATGAAGATGTAAAACTTTTGAGTAACCTAATGTCAGTTAATGAAATTGAAAACATAATTAAAAAGTTACAAAGAAAAAAAGCCCAGATTCTGATGATTTCACTGTTGAATTCTGCAAGAAATTTTGAGGAGATTTAAGCCCAATACCTCTCAAACTCTTTAATGAACTTGAAAGGGAGGCAAGTCTTCCTAACTAATTGCTGGAAGCAAATATTACTGTGATACCAAAACCAGAGAAAAACGCAACCAAAAAGGAGAATTATAGGCCAGTCTCCCTAATGAACATAGATGCAAAAATCCTCAGTAAAATACTAGCAAACAAAGTGCAGAAAATCATCAAGAAGATTATACACCATGACCAAGTGGCATTCATTTCAGGAATTCAGGGATGGTTCAACATATTCAAATCAATAAATGTAATACACTATATCAACATGGCTAAAGTAAAAAATCACATGATCATCTCAATAGATGCAGAAAAGCCTTTTGATAAAGCTCAACACTCATTAGTGATAAAAATCCTATACAAAATTAAAATAGATCATCTCTACCTCAATCTGATAAAAGCCATCTACTACAAACTAACAGGCAACATCATACTAAAAGGAAAAAACTTGAAATATTTTACTCTACTATGAGGAGCAAGACAGGGATGTCCACTATCATCACTTCTATTCAATTTAGTTCTGGAAATGTTAGCCAGAACAATTAGGCAAGAAAGAGAAATTAAAGGATTAAAGATAGGAAAGGAAAAAGTTAAATTATCATTGTTTGCAGATGACATGATACTCTGCATAGGAGACCCCAAAAACTCCACCAAAAGACTTTTAGAGGTAATAAGCAATTCAGCAGTGCAACTGGACACAAAGTCAGCACTTGAAAATCAATAGCGTTTTAGCACACAAATAGCAAACTCACTGAGGAGAGAGAAATTAGGGAAACAACACCTTTTACAATAGCATCCAAAAAAATGAAATACTTAGGAATCAATCTAACATAGGTTGTAAAAAATCTATGTATTGAAAATTCCAGTACTCTGAAAAAGTAGACTAAAGAAGATATCAGAAAATGGAAAGATATCACTTGCTCTTGGATAAGAAGAACTAACATATGAAAATGGCCATACTCCCCAAACTGTTACACAGATTTAATGCAATCCTGATCAAAATACCATTTGCATACCTCACCAATCTAGAGAAAACACTTGAAAAATTCATTTGAAGACAAGAGGCAAAGAATAGCAAAGGCAATCCTGAGCAACAAAGACAAGGCAGAAGGCATCACAATCCCTAACTTGAAATGATACTGAAAAGATTCTGTGATAAGAACAGCAAGGTATGGGCAAAAAACAAAACAAAACAAACAAAACACCCTTCCAAACAGATTAGAAGATTCAGACACAACTGCATAGACACTCTGCCCCCTTATCTTTGACAAAGCGGCCAAACATTTTCACTGCGAAAGATAGCCTCTTTAATAAATGGCACTGGAAAAATTGGTTTTCCACATGTGAAGACCGAAACTAGACACATATCTATTACCATGCACTAAACTAAAGTAAAAATGGGTCAAAGGTCTAACTAATAAAACACGAGGTCTAAATCTACTGGAAGACAAGTTAAGGAGAAATCTTGAATATATAGTGGTAGGCAGAGAGTTCATGAACAAACTTAAACTGCATGGAAGGTACTTCCAAGAATCAACAGCTGGGATCTCATCTGTTAAAATGTTTTTGCACATCAAGGAAGATCACCAACACAGTGAAAAGAAAATCCACAAATTGGGAAAAAATTTTAGCCTATTGAGCCTCACACAAAGGATTTCTATCTAGAACATATAAAGAATTGAAAACAATCAGGTACACCAAATCCAAAGACCTGATCCAGAAATGGTCATCTGAGATGAACACACAATTCTCAGATAAAGAAATCCAAATGGCAAATAAATATATGAAAAAATGTTTAGCATCACTGTTCATTTGAGAAATGCAAATTGAAGCAACACTGAGATTCCATCTCACTCTGTAAGAATGGTTATCATCAAGAAATTAACCAATAACAAAGGCTGGAGGGTATGTGAGAAAAAAAGAATTCTTCTCCACTTTTGGTGGAAATGTAGACTAGTACACTGTGGAAATCAGTGTGGAGATTCCTCAAAAAACTAGGTTTGGATATTCCATTCAATCCAGCTATTCCCATTCTGGGTATTTTTCCAAAAGAATCAAAAACATTATACCACAGCAGTATATGTGCACCCATGTTTGTAACAGCACAATTTGTAATAGCTAAATTTTGGAAACAACCCAAATGCCCATCAATCAAGGAATGTATAAAAAAGACATATGATTTTTATACAATGAAGTACTACTCATCTATGAAGAAGGGTAAATTCGAGCTTTCAAATAAGTGCAACTTGAGACCATGCTCATAAGTGAAATAAATCAGACTCACATGTGTAAACATTGTAATGTCTTTCTAGTGTGAAAAACTGAAACAATAAACGAGGTGCAAAATGCACAACAGATTTTGTGAAAGCAAGAAGAGAAAAATTGCTCAAAAGGAAAGAACAACTCTGATGAGAGAAAGAAGAAAAGAAAGGCAGGAAAAGAATATATATGCACATATGTATATATCTATCATATATACACATACATGTATATGCATGTATATATGATAGACATAAATATGTATACATGTATGTATGATAAAGAATATATAATATATATATGTATATATATATGATAGGTAGTTATACTACTAGTATGTGTTAGGTCATCAAAAAGAACTATCGTTCTTTTTGTTTGATCATTTTTTCATGCCTATTGCTTGTGATCTGAGCAACTACTTTGAAGACAACAATAAACAATTGTTAATCTCCTATTATTTTGTTTGAAATTCCATATCACTGTTTTTATTCTTTTTTTCTATAAAATAGTTTTGAAATATCTGAAACCTAAAAAAAAACCTGACTGTTGATGGATTATTAACATTTCTGCTCTTCTAATTCTTAAGGGAAGAAGCAAGTCTGATAACAATTTAGGAAGTGCTCAGAGTTCCTGTTGAGAAGGACAGTGCGGTGGATCACATGGATACTTGCAAGTCACTGGTTAACCATCATCACAGAAATGAAGCTAAAGGGAAGAATCTTGGCCCTGAATCCTGTTTCAGTGAATCCATACAATTTTCCTTCTTTGTCCTTCAAGTCCCTAAAACCAGCAAAGTATGGAGTTTGGAGTAGAGACTTGATTACAACACAGAAGAGTGAAAGTAAAAATGTAGATGGTGACAGGTATAGCCCAGAGGGCCCTGGTAGCAAGTTATGGCCCTGGGTTAGGCAACAGTTGATTAGAGCAGAATCACAAGAAAGAAACATCGCTTCTGTTTGTCATTAGTATGGCACTAACCAACCCTGGAAGGACAAACACCTGAGAGATGGCTCTCACTTTTTTCAGGATCAGAATAAGCAGTTTTCGGCTGGCAATGACACACTGCCCTGGTTATTTTAAAGGTACAGCTTATGTACTCCTATGGAGATGAAAACAAAAAGGCAAGAAACATCAGGCTCGTTTTTCCTTACTTTAATTATTATTTACTTGCTTTGAACTTCTTTATCTTTTTTGATCTATTTTTCCTTGAAAGCCTTACCTCATCAATTTTGCAACTTTTTTCAACATCTTTAGGAATATGTCTCAATTTAAATTGGAGCTCAATGAGTATTATGACGATAAGAAATTTCTGTTAATAATATGAAATGCAAACGATGGCAGTATGATATTTTAATCTGTATTTTTTGATGACTTGTGAATACATTTGAAAATTTATGTTTTTCCTGAAGTATTTGCTATTAATGTACTTTATTTTTTGTTGGACTATTTGTATATTTCTTAACAAAGTATAGTGATTAAGACTCTAAGCTCTTATTTTTCAATTTTCATTTTTTATTAGTACATGTTTACAGTGCATAGTGGTTACTTTTCATTTGTGGAGTTGGTATATGCACATGACATTTTAAAATTATGTTTTAATCCTTTTTTCTCACCTCCTTCCTACCTCCTTTCATCTTTTGGTCCCTACTTCCATTTGCAAAAGATTATCTCCTGTTTCATATTATCTAACTTTTAGTTTATATCTTGAATTTCCCATAAAAGTGAACCCATGCAACATTTAAAATATGGGTCTGATTTATTTTGCTTAACATTATGATCTCAAGGTGCATGCATTTTCTTAAAGGACTCAAATTCATCTTTCTTTATGGCAGATCGACACTACATTGTATATAAATACATTTTCATTATCCATTCATCTGTTGGTGAACATATAGGCTACTTCCAAGATTTAGCTATTGTGAATTGTGCAACTAGAAAACTTGTGTATGCATGTTACACTGCAATGTCCTAGGAACTTTGAGAAAGTTCCTAAGAGAGAAATAGCTGGCTTGAGTGGAATTTCTATTTAACTGTTCTGAGGAATCTCCATACTGATTTCTCTAGTGATTGTACTAGTTTACATTCCCACCAATGATGTAGAAGAGAGGTTTATTTTGGTTCCTGTTTTAGTTCATCATTGGATGGCTCCAAGGCAAGATGGTATGGCAGAGGACTATGTGGAGACATGTGTTCATGGCATGGCATCCAGGAAGCAGAGAAGGAAGGTAGGAGCAAGAAAGGGAGCTACAGCCTTCAGAGTCACACTCCCCAGTGACCTCCCTCTCCCAACCAGATGCCACCTCCCAAGAGCAAGTTAGCTATAAAGCACCCGCAGTCTAATCACCTTTCAAAAGGCCTGACTATGAGTGCATTAGGCTTTGATGGATATTCAGGTATAAACCATAATACTTGCTATTGCCTGTTTTTGCTCAGAGCTATCTTAGTAGATTTGAAGTTATGGCTCATTGTGGCTTTAATTTTACACACACGTTTATAAACTAATAAAATATTTGAGAAAATAACTTTTTCTTACCTCTTTGACTAACAAATAATTAGTTCAATACTTAGTATTGTTTTAACAGTAACCCTTAATTCATTCACTGAATCACTAATGTTAAAATGATTAATAGGATACTTACAATAGATCAAGCAACGTTCTAGTGAGAAAAAGAATTAATATTATTGTTGCCTTCTAGGACTTGATGAAGTTAATTGGAAATATGGTCATAGACAGTAAGAGTTAAAATACAATGTAACAGTTGCAAAAATGTAACAAACGGTACTCTAGTTTAGGTCTAATTAATCATAATATCAAGCCTTTTCAGTTGCATTTTTCTTGTTATGAGAAGATCTTTTTTACATGTTCAAGGTTAATTTTTAATGGTAAGGGAATTAGGTTGGTATGAGACAGGAGCTGACTTCCAGCAAACATGACTGCAGGCTTCATATTTCACTTTTAGCCCATTATCAGGGCTATTATCTAGTTTAGAACTTGATATGTTGAAAACACCCTAGTTTCTGTTCTTGCATCTTAAAGTAGAAAGATCAGATGCTATTTCCATTAGTTGTCCATCCGAGTATACCACATAAGCTATTCCCTTGATAGATTTAGTTTCACCGTATTGTGCTGAGTTTTCTTTAAGGAGGGAGAAGCTGGAAGGAAGGAGTTGAATTCTGAGATTCTGAAGGCAATGGAGCTTGCCAGCAATGTGTAGCAGGTAGAGGAGATAATTTCTGAAGTACTCCCTCCTCGCCTTTTATTTGTTTTATTTCCCCCATCCACACACTATCCTCACTTCCACCATTTGTCCTGCAACCCAGTGACTAACTTACACAGCATCCATCCAAAGATTTAAAATATGCATGCAAAAATGAATTACAGTGATTATTGGTACTCCCCCTTGTCTCTAGAGTAGAATTAAGCAAATAATTTCAGCAAGATGTTTACCTATTGTATTAAAAATACCTATGGCAAAAATTGAACAAACTGTTCCACTGTTCAGAATTTCTGAGGTCTATGATTTAATACTGAAAATAAACTGGAGAGGTAGAGAATTTATATAACTCACAGTCACATCACACTTGACTGAATTGGTTGAATGTATCCGAGTACGATATGTATATATACAAATTTTTGGTGATAAGTGCTGCAAAATTATAATATGTTCATCAATTCCATTGGTTTATAACACTTTCTAGGTATGGATAATAGGTCTGGAAATATGCTAATTACTTGTGAATATACAGTTAAAAAAAAGATGATCATCATCCTTAAGGAACACACCCACTGGTCAGGCAGACATGTAAACAAGGAGTTACTACACAACTTAATAAACATAAGACAGAGAAGAAAAAGCAAACTTCATCATCATAACAAGAATGAAGTAGTTCTGAGGCTTATGAAACAGAAGGTGCTTGAACTGTGTCAGATACTTGCTGATCAAAGTGTGTTGTTAAAACCAGGTGCATTAGTCATTTTTGCTTCACCATCACTAAATACCTGATACAGCCCACTTATGAAGGGGAAGAAGTTTATTTAGTTTAGTTTCAGAAGTTCAGAGATATAGCACCTGCCACAGCTCAGTTATGGTGAGGAATTCATGCAGAATGGTAGATGGTGGAGTATGTGTTGGAGCAAGTGATTACGTCACAAACTGGAAGCAGAGAAAGCCTGGTTGGGACTCAACTCAGGATTGTACAATCATCTTTAAAGGACTGGAAGGGGTTCCATAAGAACTACCTTCCCAAGCACATCCCAAATGACCTAAGGATCTCCCAGCTGGCCTTACCTCCTGAAGGTTTCACTACCTAGAAACAGTGCCACTTGGCCAACCACACCTTCAATCACAGTAGACCTTTGGCAGGACATTCAGGCTACACTAAAACCATAGTGCCACGGTATTTGCATTGTCTGGAAATTTACTGGAAAATCAGAATCTTAGGTCTTGCTCTGGATCTACCAAATCCTCACCTGCTTTTTAATAAAATCTCTGATGACTTCTATAACACTAAAATTTGAGGCCATTTGTGGACTGTGAGGGACAAGAAGAAGGATTCAGCAAGAAGAAAGCCCTCCCTGTGAACCAGTGCCATGCGCGAGCTGCTGCCAGCAGGGGAACAGCCAGACCCCAGTCCCTTCCAGCACACGGGCTGGCAAACAAGAAGAGTCAACCCAGTACCCCACCCCATAAGCTACTGACTGATCCAGAGAAGCACAGGCTGCAATGATAGCTATTGAGGTGAAATGCAATTTAATGCTTGTGGTGTTTTGGTGTTTCATTGACCTTGTAGGTCTAGGGTCAGTGGTCTGATCATCTATTCAGAGCATAGCAGCACACAGTGTGGCATCTAGGAGGGATCTCCTTTGAAACTGGTAGCCATTGTGAATTCCCTATTATCTTGTTTTGAAGTCCTGTATCATTTTCATTGTTTTGTTGGGTTGGGTTTTGTTCTGTCTTGTTTTGTTTAATTTTGTTATATCCAATGGCATGGGCAGCTATTTCAGAGGTATCAAGATACATTTTGGTAACCATTTTGGACTTACTATGGTCTTGTTTTGAAGTCCTTTATTACATTCATTGTTTTGTTTTTATTGGTTCTGTTCTGTTCTGTTCGATTTTTACTATGTCTGAAGGTATCTGCAGGTATTTTGAAGACAACAAGAGTCATTATGGTAACCATTGTTGATTTTGTATTGTTTTGAAGTCCTGTATCACTTACATTGGTTTGTTTTGATTTGTTTTATTCTGTTATTTTGTCCTTGGTTTTATCCTCCTTAAAATAAAATTTAAAAATATCAAAATGTTCTCATAATCACATTTTCTAAAGTTAAAAAAGTAAAGCATTTTAATAAAATATTTTTATTTATCATTTGAAAAGAAATAAAATTTGAGAAGTTTTGCCTTAAAAAGTGCTTAGAAATTTTCAAGTAAATATGGAAGAACAAAAGAGTAATTTCTAGAAATGGGAATTATGTACGTCAAGGGGCTATCTTTATGGAATAGTCCCCAGAAGTTGACTTTGAAATGAAATTAACGCAAGCTGTTTATTGTGAGAAAGCACCAGTAGGGTAGTGACCAGTGAACTGAGGAAGGTAAAAACACTTGTAAAGAGTATGTTTTCTGTAGGTTTCCCCTGTGAGCAACTGTTCTCAGTCCCTTGGGAGAACTCTGAGACACTATGGAATGTGACTTGATGTTGTTCACCAAGTCTAGCAATCTATAGTTGAGTGCTGCTGCCAAGGGATGCTGATCATTCAGCAGTTTTGATTTCCCACAAGTATGGCTCTGTGGATTCTGGGCCCAAGAGAAAGCCTTAAGCAAGGGTTTTAGGTGAAAGCCAATAGTACTACAACAATGCTGTAGAGATCGAGGCATGAAACTACACTTCAGGGAATACTCAAGGAACTTCTGAATGATCAGCTTTCTAGGAGTGTGGGGAATTAGCATTTGAATATCAGAATCCAAGACTGCCTTAGTATGAAAGAGCCAAATTACAAAGCGCCTTGTGAAGAAGATATTCTAAGGAGTTGGGATTTATTCCTCGCACTATTAAATTGTTCAAAAATGGAGTATCAAGGTAGGAATGCCATTTGTAGGATGATTGTTCTGCAATCTAGAGGATGAATAAGAGCAAGACTGAGGCTGAGTCTCAGGTATGAATTATATAACCATGGTCACAATTTCCAGAGTTAGGGTGCCACCATCAGAAAGCTGGATTGATCAATATCTCCTCTGAGTTTCTCCTTGGTTCAAGGCACTTTGTAAGATAAACTATGTCCTATTTTCCTTTTTCTTTAGCTAATTGAAACAATATGTTTAAACTGAGTCTATTCAATATGTTACTGTCACTGCTTTGTTGTCCGGTAGTAAATGTTGGTGTTTCTAAATCTCGTGCAGATACATTCATTTAATCTCTCTTAAGCACTAACGCTGATTCCTGATGCCATTCTCTCTTTGTTTTTGTAGAGAACAATATGCCTTCTGAGAGAACATTGCATCATTTAAACTAACAATTTTGTTTCATATCAAAGAGAATTATAAGCAGCCCCCAATGAATGAATATATTAATCATTTATTCAGTTCATGAACATTATTCACATTTTATTTATGACTACTGTGACATTTCATATAGTAAGGATTTCTCCATTGTTGATATACTCACTCACAGGATAGTGCTGCCTACCATTTCTCTTAGCTAAGATAGAACATCTTTTTAAGCCATAGAAATATGGCTAAGCTATCAATCCTTCTGAAATCAAAACATCTGTTGTGTTAATAGGAAATAAGTGCCTGTTGTGTCACTTCTTATTCCTAATATTAATTTTAGCCTTGTATGGACGATTTGTCGAAGTGTCACATTTCTTAGATTTTGTTTCAGTCCCTGATTGAATTGAAAGCCCCATTTTGTGCTCCCCGTTGCAGATAACATTATAAAAATTTGAGGTTGCTTAAAGTAACCATTGGCTTTACTAAGTCAAACTTCTTTGTTCAGTTCTCTATCTGTTGGAATTAATTCTAGCCTCATCTTTACATGTGCATCTACTGATTATTCTTGCTATTGATATCTTGATCTTCAAAGAGCTATAAGTCTTTAATTTACAAAAGGAAGACAGTTCTAAAGGTTTGACTACTGTGATGAACAGATTCATATTTGGTACTAAAGGTAAACTTTTGTTGGCCTCTGACTTATTCTTTATTTGAACACATTGAAAATTTGATTGAGAAATTGAAAATGATGAATTTATCTGTATGAAAGACAATAAGCCAGATGCTGAAATATAGTCCGAATCTTCCATAATCACTAAAGCTATTTGGTAAGACACTTATCTCCTCAGAGCTGCTTCAGCTTAAAGCACTAATGAGTCATGACCCTGTCTGTGTTCATTCATCCTCATTTTACTTACTGTGGCAGGGATTGAACAATTATTGATTAATGTCAAAGAGGCTTCACCCTGCATTAGAAATCTTGCCAGAGCGACACATTATTTTGTTTCACACTGAGATATGGCAACTTTTTCTATGGTGAGTGTCACAGAAAACCAGTTGGCAGTTTCTGTTAGCTTACAGTATATCCACGAGTTTGAAGTGAAGCCACCTGAGGATTCTGCAAGTTCATCTGATGAAAGGGGGAAATTCCCTGGAGGTTGGAAACTATAGACTCAGATTTACATTAATTCTTATAATAATGAAATGGTCTTAACCTGTTTGATTCAATCTATCTGAGTAATCTCATGTGTGTCTGTATATAATGAGACAGTTAAGAGAACCAAGTTATGAATCTGGGTTCTTATCTGTTAGGTCAACACAAATTTCTATATAGGCATGAGACAGCTCCTTACCTCCTCCAGAGTAAGCATTTCTTTTCACTTGAGGTAGTGGACAATAATGCTCTAATTATGAGGGTTACATGATATACAGTGAATGTCAGTAACAGTTTTAAAATTTCATAAGTAAGAGAAAAAATAGGTAAATATTTGTGAAATATTTGCTTTTGTATTATCAGAAAAAATGGTTTAAATATTGATGAAAGGACACAAATAAAACCCCTTTCTTTACATACTTCTAATATCCTGTAGCATTCCATTCTCTTTCACTCTAATCTACTTTCCTCTAACTAGGCAGTATTTCCTGCTGGGGGCATTATAGGTTACCATTACTGCTATGAAAACTTTCCCCTTTAATTTTGAAGTTCCATTGCTTTGTGACATTAAGATTGTTATCAGCATCCTGAGGTCAAGTTAAATGAGTCAAAGAAACTGAAGCATAAAACATTTTTCTTCCACCGTTTTAAAACCTCAAGATTAATTTGAAAAGATCAGGAAAATGACTTTCCTTGAACTCTCCTCCAATGTTAATTCAATCTGAGTTTTTAAATTTTTTTTTTTTTTTTTTTTTTGCTTTTTGCAGTATAATTGGCAAAACTGATGTCCAGTCTAAACTTGGCAAACAGCAATGGTTTTCTTTCCTTCTTCACTTTGCAGAAATGAGCCCCTTGGGACATCTGTAAGTCAGCTCTTGTTGGTGAGCTGAGAATGGGGGAGTACCTGCACTTTGAAAACAGTTTAGCATCGTAGGTATCAGAAGTCAAGCGGCAGAGGTCAGGCAAGAACATGAATTCTGACGCTCATAGGTGCCCCAGGCAGGCATCCTATGGAATCTGAGAAGCTAGTCTCCCAGGAGAGGTAGAACATTGTGTTCTTGCCTAATCGTCCTCTACTGCTGCTAGGGCAACACTGACATGCCCCCAGGGAAAGCCAGCTATGCTCAGGTGAAAGGAGAAAGGAGAACACAGTTTAGGATAAAAGCTGGAAAAATAAGTAGAATATAAAGTGCAAATAAAGTGAACTTTTCCTCTTCTTTGAGACTCACCCTTTTTCATGGGATGTCTACAAGTGTAGCAACCATCCTGTGACTTTGTAGGGAGCCAATCTAAGCAGGTAGGACTCCTTGCCAAGGGTGGCAAAATAGTAAGGTGAAAAGCACCTGGGTCTTTCTTGCATTTTGTGGTTGACAGAATGAAGCAACATACCAAGAAAGGAAAGACTTTCAAGAATAAATATTTTTATATGCTTAAAATAGATTTTTGTAATGCTAGCAATAAAAAACTGAAGATGGTTCTCTGAGTTGGGGATCAATGGACTCTTTTGGTAGTAAATTCGTTTATAGTTGAATAAGTAGAATCTTCACTGAGATCATGACTTTTAAATCTCATTTGGGATCTACTATTTTTCTTCCTTTCCCCTTTCCATCATATTTTTCATCTCTTCCTCTCTCCCTCCCCCCCACCTTTCTTCCTTGTTTGGTGCTGAGGATTAAGCCTAATGCCTCATGCCTTCTAGGTAAAAGTTCTATCACTGATCAGACCCTGTTATTCTTTCTTATTAAAGTAAAATTCTTTAGAAAGAAAACAGTAGAGTGCAGGTAATTTTAAAGAATCATACAAACTTGCTCACGGAATAAAAATGACACATCTTAGATAGTATAGCACTAAAGGACAAGCTAGAAATTCTCAAATCAGCTTCAAGTTTTCTTCTTTTTGAATCATAAGGTTGGCATCAGTTAGTGAAGGGGTGGAATGATGTAACTTAAATGCAGATATCTAAAGACTCATTCTTTCCTTCACTTAGGACAATTACCACCAGTCAATTATGGCTCTGCAAAATGGTACTTACTCTGTTTTCATATATATGTCTTAGAAATAATGGGAGGATGCTATGATTCATGTCTGTGATAGAATTTTGGTTTTAGGCTTTAAAATTGCCTGTCAATGTAGATGTTATGGTATTACACTCACAAGTAATTTGAATTCATTGCCACGTCCATTGTAAAAAGTGACATTATTCCAAAGTTACCCAAATTTATTGTTTTCATAGTGTAAAATCAGATTTCCAAAGAACTAGACATATTGTACACAACTTTCCAACTCTTTTTGAAAACTGATCTTGACTATTAGAAGCCCTTTAAATGTTTTTTAATTTAAAAAATTAATTTTAATGAAAAATATAAGGAACGATTGTTTTGGACCATTTCTGAGCAGTCATTTCTTTTTGGAACATCTGTGGCTCCAAGGTAGAAGAAGAAAAATGAGGTGCTTGCTTATGTGCTTATGGAAGAAACATTTTGTTTTCAAAATGAGAACCTAGAGGTAATTACTTCACTTGAGGAGAAAAGGCAGTATGGCACTTGGCACATTTCACAAACCAGTTATATATTAGTACTGTAAAGCAAGTAATCTTAGAAATGTCACTTCTTTGTGTAGAGTTTGTAAATTCAGATTTTTAGAGATTAACTTTGTCTCAGCACTTCATTTTCTGTCTCCCTCTTCTTATGCCTGTAAGTTGCTTACCCATAACCAAACAAAGAAACACAAATAGTCTTAGGAGTATTAACATTAGCATAGGTCATGGAAACATCCAGAGAACTCAATAATAGAGTGTGTGTTAATACTTCCAGGAAGCACAGTGGTGCTACCAGGAGAGACAGACCCAGTCGTACACCTTGAGCTTGGTGATAGGTTAGGTAGTTATGCTTTGTTGGGTTGCTCATCTGCAAAGCAGCAATGGTGATACCATCTACTTTGCTGGTGTTCTACAAATAGTACTGAAACAGGTGTTGGTCAGGACTTTGAAGTAATACGCTATTTTAAAATGTCCTTATTGCCATTGCTTGAGGACATAGAACTCTTCTCACAGTCAGGTGCTATTATCCCTATACAAAATGTCCCTAGAGCTTGGAAAAAATGAGACTATGGAATCTTAGAGGAGAGTTTGAGTTTGACTATTTAAATTATGACAGGGTAATATACTTAATTGTGGGGATAAAAAAGCCAGTTTTGCAACTTGAAGTGGTCACTTATCAATGAAAATAAATGAAACTAAATTATAGTCATATCATACTCAAATTAAAAATTGTAAAAGATGTTTCAGAAAAAATAGGCAAATGTATTGAAAAGAATGAGTAATTACCTAGCCTATCCTTGAAATGTGTTTATGAATACTCTAGAAAAATGCATAGGTTATTTTCCTGTAATCTTTTTATAGCAGACTTACTTTCATGGCCATCAGCTACTCAAGAATTTTCCCGGGGAACCAATGCTGAAATCAATAAGCTTCCAGTTCAAATGAGAGGTAGAAGAAAAGGCTGAAAACTGCTATTGTTACAGTTTTAGTTTCTGTACAAGATGTCGATGTGCTAAGTATTATTTAGCATGCACATTGAGGGCATGGAATGCCCACATACCAATTTCCTGATCAATCTCCCTGAAATTCTGCAACAATGAAAACAGTTACTTTCTTAGATTCTCATAATTCGAAATAAAATCTTTCGAAGAATGTGCACCGAAACAAAAACAAGTGGTCAAGATATTTTAAAGTGAATTTAGATGACAAGAATTGATAGTTGCAAAATCCAACTCTTATATGCCATGAATGACAGCACTTTCAGTTTTGAATGCCGTTAATTATCCATAATCCAAGTGCATTGAATGTGTAAAAGACAAAGATGGAATTTAGGACCTTCGGTTCATAGTAATTTTCAATACAGTGACCTCTGTTCTGTCATGATCAAGACAGTGATGCCTAATCATATAATTACTTGTCTGTTTATAGATTCTTAGTGAATAGTGTGGTTAGTTTATTCTTGTACTTGTTTGGATATTAATTAAGTGTAAAAGAAACTAAATAGAAATTCTTGTCATTTGAGGGGCTTAAAGAGATTCTGTTAGGTCAACCAGAAATTTGAATTTAGACAACATTGCCTGAAATAATATTTTCACCTTTCCCTTTAGGTGTATTTCTCTGTTTCTGTATGCAGTGCTCCTTTAAACTGTTCTATAGGCAGTGCAAGCTCCAGTTTGGGAAATTCTGATTGGGACTCAAAAATTCTCCCTTTAAGAACAGTTTTATAATGATGTCGTTTTACAGAGCTAGGCCAGAGAGGACACAGTGGCCAAGAAATTCATATGACACCTTTACACTTATCCTCCCCTCTTGAACCTGTACCTTCATATGTAAATAATGTGAGTCAATAAGCAGAAAAATATATACACTTTCTATTACATTCCCAAAATAGGCAGCTCATATCCTTATTGACTCTTCAGTCAACTAGTAAATATGCTGTCAGAAAAAGTGGTAAGGCAAAAGGACCTGAAATTACTCAGCTATCTGAGCAAACTCAGGAGTTCAGGCTTGGGAGTTTCAATCGAGATATCCTGTAATTTGTCTCTCTGTGAGTGTCGAGGCCACTCAATGGTTTAAGAAACTGTCAGTGCTCATGAGTAATCTTAAGCACTGTTGACTGATACCTAAGTTTGCCTATATGTGTTGTTCCAATTGCAGTTATTTGTATCTGCTCAGCTTTTTAAGTCAACCAAGAAAATGGACATTACAGCCTTCTGGTGAGTCAGCGGTGGGTGGAAAATGTTATTGCTCCGTGGGAAGGTTATTTCTGTAGGCAAAGAGTTTTTATGTATTTGTCTAGATTATTTGATAACAGTATACTGTATTTGGGTGTATAAAGGCCATTAATTTATGCCTCTCTGCTTGCTACTGGAACATTCTACTCTGCTGTACAAACACAGAACCAATCATGCATGCTATTATCTTATACTTTTGAGTTTTATGTGCTGCCTTAGGAAAATTTCCCGGTAATGCAAAAAGGCTATTTTGACAATTGACCTGCATATAAATTAAGTTCTAACTGCACATTTAAAAATATTATCCCTTTTTCCCTTTTCTTCTAGAATTTTAAAACAACTCCCATCCCCCATGGTAAAATTATACTTAATTCCAACTCACCCAGCTGGCAAAGCATCTTATTCAATTTACTCCGCAGATATAACCCTGCGTTTGAATAACTGAGGTAAGCATAGTCGATTGCTACCACAGGGTACTGTCATTGCAACTGTAGACAGTCATTAAATCAAAGATAATTCATGGTTCTTACCACCGCAAAAAGGTGTATGAAAGTTTTTGAACTCTGCAATCAAAAAGAACTAGCAACACCTATAAGTATGAATATAATCATCCTAAAAACTTTGAGGATAGAGCTGGTGTTATCTTCTTTCTTAGTCATGCTGCACTCAGCAATTATCTAAAAAACCAAAAGAAAATGTAGACACAGAATAACATGAGAAAAATTTAAAATGCATGAGTTTCATAAAATGAAGCCCATTACCTACAGGGCCACAGGTCCTAATGATATAGTTATTGTAATGAAACAAGCTCAGCTAAAGCATATAGGTGCTGCACTTGGTGCCGCACAAAGCAAATTAACTTGGCATGCTTCTTACGCCATAAGAAATTAAGAATTAAATACAGAACTGGAAATTAAAATCATGATTTTGTAAGGAGAAAGAGTTCTAAATTAGAAGTCAGAATAATTATCTCTTTCATAGATGCCAGACAATCATTTCACCTGTTGGATCTGGTGCGCAGTTGGTTGATGAATGGGCGGCACTAAATTATAAGCAATGTACTTTTCGGTTCCAAGAATCTTCTGGAAAAAAATCTCAAATAGATTCTAAAGCTATGGATTGTAGAATACAATGTTTTTTTGTTAAAATATGAAAGTAATTTTAGATTTTAGAGAAAGATAAATAAAAATAAGAGGAATTGTATCATGGAACAAGTGTTGGAGGAATGAAAAAAGGGAAAAAACTTCACAAAAATGGTTTATTGTAAAAATATAAAGTGAATTGCTATCAATCTGTGGAATAATATGAAAAAATTGAGGGAACAGTTCCATTTATAGTATCAGGAAAAGAATAAACTACTGAGAAATATTTTTAACAGAAAATGCAAGAATTCTGTACTAAAAATCTATAAAATTTTATAGAAATGACAAAGATTTAATAAATGGTAAGATATTCCGTGCTAACGGATCTGAAGACTTAATATCATTAATTTAGCAATACTCCTCAAATTGGAGTCCAAATCCAATGCAACCCTTATTACAAGGCCAAGTGGTTTTTTAAATTTTTTTTTTTTTAGAAATGGGCAATCTGATTGTAAAATTTATGTGGCTATGGGACTATGAGGGATCCAGAATAGTCAAAATAATCTTATATATCTATTTTTCCCTCTGGCGACTGAACTAGGGACCTCATGTATGCTAGACAAGTGCTCCACCACTGAGTTGCACACCTAACACCTAGTCAAAACAATCTTGAAAAAAGAACACAGTTAGAAAACTTATACTGATTGATTTTAAAACTTACGGCTGATCATATAGATCAATTGGATGGGATAAAAATAAATGCCTATACTTATTATTATTTGATTTTAACAAGGGTGCTGTGATATTTCAATAGAGACAGAATAGCTTTTTCAACAAATGGTGCTGAAATGATTGCACATCTAGACATAAAATAATGAAGTTCAATGCTTATCTCACTCTGTATACAAAAAGTCATTCAAAACTTGTCACAAGTATAAATATACCACTAAGATATTTAAAATTGAGACAATAATAATGGCTTACAGGATGTGGAGAAATTGAAATCCTCTTGGTGATGTACTGTACCACTTTGGAAACCAGCCTGGTAGTACCTCAAAATGTTAAAGAGTTACTGTACAATCCCGGTCTATCAATTTCCTGTGGCTCCTGTAACAAATCACTGCAAACTTAGTGGCTGAAGATGACACGAATTTTATTCTCTTATAGTTCTGAATCTCTGAGGTATATAGTTAGTTTTAGTGGGCTAAACCAAAAAGCATGGGTGGGTTAATTTATTATAGGCTTTGGGAACAGATTCTATTTTCTTCCTCTTCAGATTCCAGTGGTTGTGACCTTTCCCTCCACCTTCAGAGTATATTATGCTGCCTTCTTTGATTCTGACTCTTTGTGTCCTTTTATAAGTTCTGCTTTAATTACATGAGGGCAACTAGGATAATCCAGATTAATCTTTCTATAGCAGTATTTTTAACTTAGTCACATCTCCAAAGTCTTTTTAGCATATAAAATAAAATCCACAGGTTCTGTGGATTAGGATGTGGACAAATATTGGAGGGTATTTTTCAGTTTATCATGCCTAGCAATTTCTCTTTCCTACATATCCAAAAGATAAATGGGCACAAAATTTGTACACTGGTATTGACAATCATACTACTCATAATAGTTAAAAAGTGGAAACAATGAAAGCATCTATACCTTATAAATACATACCCAAAATGTAATATATCCATGGAAAAGATACATGCTACAAAGTGGATGGACTTTGAAAACATTAAGCTAAGAGGAAGAAGTCATACACAAATCTATAGAGACACAAAATGGACCACTCTTTGCCTGGGGCTCAGAAGAGAAGAGTACAGGGAATGACTGCTAATGCATAGCAGGGTTTCTGATGGGGTTATGAAAATGGTCTAACATTGAATAGTGTTAATGACTGCATAATTCTGTGAATGTATTAGAAATGATAAACTGTGTATTTTTAAAGGGTGATTTTTTATCATATATAAATTATATTTCCATAAAGCTGTTATTAAGAAATAAGATTGCGGTTTTATAGGTCAGTTAAATACTCTCATATCTAAGGTTCTGCCCAACAATGGAAATAATTGTTTTGGCTGTTAGTCAAAGCACATCATGGTAGTCAACCTGACTAACTTGAAGATCTTGATCATATGGGAGACCTGTCTACTTTTATGGAACTTAATGAGTTTTGACTGTCTACTTTTATGGAACTTAATGAGTTTTGAAGTTATAGTGCTCAGTAAATGTAGGTTATATTATTTTTATTAACTGAATAGGCTAAGGTTAAAATTATACTGTATCTTTACAGTGGAAAGAAATGCTGTCATAGATATCATAGTTTCAGTAATTATTTCATGATATGTAAGTGTTAATGGCATAATTTGAGTGAAAAACACAATTCACTTAGATTTTTTCTCTCCTAATTCTTTATAGTTACAGGGAAAGATAGATGACAGATTGATAGATTACTAATGGCAACTTTTTCTTTCATTTTTCCTTTCTTTCCTTTTTTTTTTTTTTGTACTGGGGATCGAACTCATGACCTCACATTTGCCAGGCAGGCACTTAAGCTGCTGAGCTAAGTCCCTGGTTTTTTCTTCCTTATTTTAGGTCCTGAGGAATCCTGAAGTCTTGCATGTGCTAAGCACACATTCTATCACTGAGCTACTTTCCCAGCCTACGATGACTATTATATTATGACTCACTTCTCTTCTTAAATTTAAATGTTTACTTTTTATTTTATACTTTTCTGAACTTCCAATGAATGTTTATTACAGTTATCATAAAATATATTTAAATAAATAAAAAATATGCATCAAATTAAGTTTTACCAGTAAAGCCCTATAAAGTCAACCTTGTGACTATACACTAATCCCTGCTATGTCATGTGAGGTTTACGTATCTCATGGTATGTTATAAGTAAGCATTCTTTCCCTTTTTCATTATTTCTCAGACACCTTAAATACTCTGACTGTTTGTCTTGGCAAGTCAACTTCATTGGATTAATAAATGCCTACAAGTCAGTAAAGCATATTTCTGAGTGTGGCTAGAGAGGGGGTCATGAGGCTGTGGCCTTTGGTACCGTATATGGCCCCTCATCTTCCAGTTGACACTGCTCCCCTGCTCTGCCTCCCAGCAACCATGAACTGAGAAACTGTGCTCCACCACACTTTTCTGCATGAAGTTCCCACCTTGGAGCCTGTTTACCATGAACTGAATCCCCTGAACTGGAAGCCAAATAAACCTCTCATTCTTTAAATTGTGTGTTGTATATTGAATCTCAGTGTTAGGAAAGCTGACTGATACAAATATGTTCTCTATAAATGAAAAGGGATGGGCTAGACTGCTCTTTGAAGTTCTTTGTATCTTTTGGATTACCTAAACCATAGTTCCTCCCCCCAGTATTGACAAAGATTTTGGTTGGAGAATCTACTGTGTCCATGCTACCTGGAGAAAAATTTGGCCAAGTTATATCTTTTGCTGTACACAAGTATTATGATATTTCTGAGAATGTAAGTTTGCCTTGGAGGCTTTGTTGTAATTGTCTTCTGTGAATGAGCACCAAGGCATAAAGGAGGACTTCAGTCTAGAGAAGACAGCCACATAGCAAGTAGATAGAGTTTGGTTGTCTCTTCTGGTGACTTAGTCTCACCTTCATTATCTTAGTTTTGATAGCTCTTGATTATTTGAGTTAGCTGTTGAATGACAACTAATGAGCAAATCAGACAATGCTTTGTTTCATGAATCTCCTGGTTAACACCATTACCCTGAGCTTGTCTTGGATATAATATAATTAAAGCATAACTTTTATTTTTCCTACATACTAGCTGTTTAAGAATAATTTAATCTCATAATGTTTCTCTTCACAATTAAAGCCCTATAGTCATTTTACACTGTGGGCACACTCAGTTCAGAAACTAGACTTGTCACTGGAAAATAACAATCCAATTTCTGACTATCATTTAGTGTCAAAACACCCTCCCCAAGCTAGAGCAGGGTTGACTTTGGACTAGAAGATTCCAGTGGGAAAGTGGTGGGGATGAAGTTGATTTCTTTTTCTTTCTTTCTTTCTTTCTTTCTTTCTTTCTTTCTTTCTTTCTTTCTTTCTTTCTTTCTTTCTTTCTTTTGGACTAGAAGATTCCAGTGGGAAAGTGGTGGGGATGAAGTTGATTTCTTTTTCTTTCTTTCTTTCTTTCTTTCTTTCTTTCTTTCTTTCTTTCTTTCTTTCTTTCTTTCTTTCTTTCTTTCTTTTTTCTTAGTTTTTTTGGTACTGGGGATCGAACTCCTGACCTTACACTTGCCAGACAGGCACTTACACCGCTGAGCTAAATCCCCAGCCTTTGAAGTTGGTTTTGTATTTGTTTGTCCTGCCTCATTCATTCTCCTGCTTACTGGTTTCTAACCCCACAGTGTTGGATCAGTAGCAGGGGTAAGACAGGATGGAAGACAATGGCATGGTCCAAGTTTTTCTGGATCATAGTGGCCTGACTTTTTGCTCTCTAGAGCCTGTAGAAATTTTTAGCTCTCTTTTTCTCTTGTGGATAATGATTCTCAGAGGCTACCAACAGGGTCACTCCTCAGCAGTCCTTTTGAGTTAGGTAGACGCAGCCTGTTCTGAGTTGACTTCGTAGTTCCTTCTACAGATATTTATCTCCAACTTTGTATCTGGGCTCTCCTGCACCTTCAGGCCATGCTACTGGACAGAGCCAAAAAGACTTTGTATCTGCTCTATCACTTGACATGTCTCTGTTTCAGGGAAGTGCTGATTCATCCCTATTCCCTCAGCAAATCAGGGAGTGTTTTGCTCATCTTCTGAGTGCCACTTGTGTGTCACTTGGCTCTGACTGCTTGAATTTCCTGAGAAGGTATCAGACCATGAAAGATGGTCACAGACCAAATTCATCAAGTAGTTTCAGGGACTCCCCTCCAGCCCACTTGTGACATCTTCCAACTTTGCCAAGTTTCTAGGTAAAGGATCAAAGTAGAACTTTGTTATTCACATTTCAATAAAACCTCACAGGATCCTCTTGCCTATATTCTGTACCTTTAATATTTTAAAATCTATGAGTATAGAAGATGGAGATGAGTTTCTTGGAAATGTCCTTTGAACATTTTAATGCAGTGATTAAGCGACTCACAATAAATCCTTCATCTTTTGGAGATCGTTGTTTAATTCAAATTTAAATTTTAACACCTAACAGTTTGATTAGAGCATTAGACTTTTTAGAGAAGGATATATAGTAAATGCATAATTACAGAAAAACTCTAAAGAAAAAGATCTACAACTGAGTTTAAAAAAATAGCAGCTTTAATGAGATCAAACTTAAATACATAAAATTTATCTTTTCAAATGTATATATTGCAATGTTTCCAGTATATTCTCAGAATTGCCAACCATCATTACAATCTAATTTTAGAATGATTTAATGTTCCTTAAAGGAAAATCTGTGTCTCTTCTTCCTTGTTCTATTCTCTGGTAGCCATTGTCACTTTCTGTTTTTATGAATCTCTAATTATATAAAAATAGAATCATACAATATATCACCTTTTGGGTATGGCTTCTTTTACTTAGTACAGTGCTCTCAAAGTTCAACCATATTGTATTTTCCACTAGTATTTTATAACTTTTTGTTGTCAAATATTATTCCATTGTGTGGGTTTGTGACATTCTGTTTGTACATTCATAATTTGGTAAGTATTTGGGTTGTTACTACCTTGGAGCTGTTATAAATAGGTTAGCTATGAATATTTGAGTACAAGTTTTTGAGATGGGGTGGGTTTGCTGGGATATGTAGTGACCACATAGTTAACATTTAAGGACTTTTTATCAAAATGGCTGCACTGTTTACATTCCGGTCAGTTATGTCTGATGTTCCAGTTTCTCCACATCCTCACCAACACTTCTAATTGTCTAGATTTTTTGCGGGGGGCGGGGATTCTTTTTTTGTTTTTGTAATTTTAGTCCTAGTGGTTGGGATGTTGTATCTCCTTGTGATTTTGACTTGCATTTCTCTAAAGACTAATGAGGTTCAGAATCATCCAGGCAGAAGATGAGCTTCCTGGAAATTTGTATACGTTGTTTGGAGACTTGTATATTCATGTAATGTTCTCTTTTTGTTATTGTTAGGTAAATGTTTTCTATCAAGGATACAATTCCCTTATCAGAGAGGTTATTTGGATATTTCCTTCCCATTTGTTCACTTGGTGTCCTTAAAATATGGTACTGTTTAATGTTGTTGAAGTCCAATCTAGGTTTTCTAGTGCTGCTTTTGATTTTTGTGCTATATCTGAGAACCATTGCCTGTTCATTACCGTGTTTTCTCTTAGGAGTTCTGCAGTTCATTTCTTATGTTTAGGTCTCGGATCTATTTTAAATTAGTTTCTGTGTATAATATAGGTGTCTAACTTTGTTCTTTCTCATTTGAATTCCCAGTTATCCCAGCAATTATTTGTTAGAAAGGTAATTGGCAAGACTTAGCAGTAGTAGTTTTGTTGTTTAAGTGGTATGTATGCTTACAAAATAAACAAATCTGATGATAGAAGCATTGTATCTGGATAGTACAGGTATAAATATAATTGATTTATGACTTTTTGGGAGAGTTCTTGATCTAGGTTTGAACTACGTAAAAATCACTCTTCTTTATCCAATTGGTTTTTTAAAATACAACTTTAACAGTAATATATCCAAGATGCTTGCCTTTGCATCAAAATTCTTTTCTACCTTTCTTAAGGGATCAAGCATTTCTTACTGTGATGACAAGATAAACTCATGGAACAAATATGAATGCTGTTACCTGTAAAAGTCACAAAAGCAAAAGTTGTGTTATGGTCCTTTTAATGCAATTTATTTTATTTTATTTTATTTGTACTGGAAATTGAACTCAGGACCTTGTGCTTACCAGGCAGGTGCTGTGCCACTGAGCTAAAACCCCAACGCTGAGGGTCTTTTATTTTATTTTATTTTACTTTATTTTATTTTATTTATTTATTTTTTGTGGTACTGGGGGATCAAACTCACGGCCTCGTGCCTGCCAGACAGGCGCTTAAGCCACTGAGCCAAACTCCCGGCCCTAGGTTTTTGAGGCAGGGTCACGCTATGTAGCTCAGGCTGGCCTTGCGCTCATGTTGTAGCCCAAGCTGGTCTTGAACTCACAATGCTCCTCCTACCTCAGTCCCCTGAGTGCTGGGATTAAAGGTGTGCACCACAACGCCTGGCTTCCTGAGGGTCTTTTAAAATAAAACAGTTTCAGACTGTTACAAAATCTTTCCTGCGAATAGCTAATAAATAGATAACAAGGTCATTTTAAAAAAAATTATGTGACAGCAATAAAATTTAAAAAATTTATTGAGTATATAGAAAAACATAAATGCACAAAGTACTAGAAAATCTCCATACTTTAGCAACCTATTTTCAGAATAATTTATATCTTCACTGATCTTTAAAAGTAAATAAGTACAAACAGCAAATAAATATGTGCAAAAATGTTCAACAGCACTGGCCATTCAAGAGATACAAATGAAAGTAACACTGAAATCCCACCTCACCCCAGAAAGAATGGCTAGTTTTAAGAAGTCAACCAATAACAAATGCTGGAGGGGCTGTGGGCAAAAAGAAGCCCTTCTCCTCTGTTGGTGGGAATGCAGGCTGGTGCCACCACTGTGGAAGTCAGTGTGGAGGTTCCTCAAAAAGCTAGGATTGGAGATCCCCTTTGACCCAGCTATTCCCCTTCTGGATATCTTCCCAAAAGAATTAAAAGCATCCTACCACCGTGATATATGTTCACCTATGTTCATAGCTGCCCAATTCATAATAGCTAGATCTTGGAAACAACCTAAACGCCCCTCGACTGAGGAATGGCTAAAAAAGATGTGGTATTTCTATATAATGGAATACTACTCAGCTATAAAGAATGATAAACTAGACATTTTCACTCTTAAATGGATGAGTGCTGAAAATATACTTCTCAGTGAACTAAACAAGTCATATACATGTTACCAATGCATTGTTGCACTTGTGTGATGAACTGAAAGAAAATCTATGTATATAAAAAATTAGTTAAGACAGTTAAAGAAAAAGAATTTTGAGTGAAAAGTAGTTTTCTCAGGGTCATCTTCAGATTTCATTTTTAGTGCAAAATGTCTATTTGAAAACAATACAGCAATCATAACAAAAAAGATAGTCATATAGCTGGTTTCTCTTGATTCATCAAGGCAAAAGTTTTGTGCTAATAATTTTTTGGATAATGTTTCATGTCTGTATCTTTTATTCTAAACAATTTCTGTGAATATAATAATATGCAATGTGCTGAGAATTGTTACTCTCTTATTGGCTGGTTGTGAAATTGGTTTGCTTTGGTTTCTTACTTTCCTTTTGCTTAAAATAAAAAAAGTAAAATAATATCAATTGTAAAAAAATAGTATTGATTACCATATTATGTGTCAGTCTAGGGGAATATTCTCAGCATATCTGAATTGTGTGCATGAAAGAGTTGAACTTCATCACAAATTTATAGAGATTGCATTAGATCTACTTTTAAGAAAAACCTATTCAGGCATGTTTTAAATTTTCACACAATTAAAAGATGACTTTCTTTTCTTCTTTACTTCCTTGACTTTTAATTAGAGCTCTGGGAGGTAGGGAGAGGACAGACAGAATTACTTGTCCCAGTTAGTTCTTTAACTATCATCTATCATCATTAAAAAATTAGTAAGACTTTACATTTCCTTTTTATACCCAGCTATCCATGGGGATGTTACAGTACAAAATAAAATAATCATTTGAAATTATTTATAGAATAGGTAAGATGGGTCAGAATACTGTTCAATGGATTGAAGTTTCAAAAGTGTGATGGGATAAAGGGCTAAGGTGGTTCTTCTGAAGAGGTAGAAGTAGATGTGGCCAATGCAGGCTCAGCCTGCTCTTTCTGGGAGCCAACGTCCTAGTACCTTTGGTAGACAGATACATTAACGAGCAAGAAATCTTCCTATATTCTCAGTACTTCAGAAATAAATTACTGTGTGCAGTAAAATAAGACTGTGAAGTCCCAGAGATGACACATTCTTAAAGAAGAGGTCTTAAAATTTGTTTAGTAGTGCATGCCTGTAATCCCAGCACACTGGGAAGCTGAGGCAGGTGGATCCCAAGTTCAAGCCTACACTGGAAAACAGGAAATTGCTGAGAACCTCTTTTAAAATTATAAATTAATTGATTTAAAAAATGGCTAGGGCTGTAGATCAATGTGAGGGCCCTGAGTTTAGTCTTAATACCACAAAAATAAATAAAAATAAAAATAAAAATAAGATGTCTAGCTTTCCTCTCAGTTTAAAGCAAAACCTGTTAGTCAAAATTCCAGTAATTCAAGTAGAGTGCTTAAGTCTTTGTGTTGCTGGACTCTTATCTGTGAACAAGCAGGAAAGGGGTCACTGATATTTGAGGGAAACCAGCAATATAAGGGATTCCAAGTGGGAAAATGCGGGCTGGGAGTTTACCTCAATGGCTTAAGCACCTGCCCTGGCAGGTGCGAGGTTGTGAGTTCAATGTCCCATGCAGAAAAACAAAACAAAACAAAACAAAACAAAACACCAATAAACCCAAGTGGGAAAATGCATCAGGAGAAACAGGAAAAGCTCTAGGAAGGAAAAAAGAATTAAAACCTTAACTCACTAGCTTCAGAGATGTCTATGAATATGGTGACTGTGTAAAATAAAACCAGCATACAATGAAAAGTGAACATTAAATTTCAATTCAAAATGTCAGACATCACGTGCATCTATCTCTTTCCTGATTGCATTGAAACAATAGTAAAAGAATAGAAAAAAATAATGAATCCATGTAAGTAAAATGTGAAATGTCCACTAGAAAATGTAAAATTACATTAAGTTTGTACGGTTTAGGAGAGAAGCACAAACAACACTGGGGAATATTGAAACTGGTTGGCTCACAAGCTACAGAAATTTGACTTATGTAATGTGACTATAATGAGATCTAAGATGAATTTTAATATGTTACTGTAGAATTCCAGCAGGAAGGCTAACGAGACATAGAAAGGCTATAAGTCTATGAAAGAACTTGGGGATGTAGGGAGAGAAGAGATGCTTCTTTCAAATATTAACAAAAAGCAGAACAGAAGCTGAGGAACACAAGATGAGATACGATTTTGGACTGAGAGTCAAGTGGGCAGCAGTTACACTGGGGAACTGAGAAGAGGATGAAAGTTTAAAACAACTATTGAGGGAAATTTATAAAGGAACTGACATAAGATGAGAAATTTTCATTTATTAGCAGTGAGACTTCAGCTCAGTGAAGGCTGCAATGTATCCTAATGTAGGAAATTTCACAGTGGTTTTCTCTAATCATACTCAGCCTACAATCAAGAGGCCTGGGAATGCTTGTGTAGGTCAGCTTCAAAGATTGCTCATGGAGGACAGGAAGGAAATAATAATGTAAATGTCACTGGAAGTAAATGATGGACCAGGAGAATATGTAGGAGAGAGAAAAACAAGAAAAAACTTAGTGAAAGTAAGATTATCCAGAGGTGAAAGATGCAGGGGCCATGATGGCAAATAAAATACGGAGTCCTAACTCACAGAGTTAGTGTATTTCATATGAATGAGAAAATTCAAAGTATAGCTGAAATTATGAATGAAACAGAGTACTTGTCTGTATATCACATTCAGTATTTGTTGTAAAACTATTCTCTTTGTAGGTAATAGAAATTAAAAATCAGAAGTGTTATATTAAGAATGAAACAAATAATTAGGCTGAAAATCACTTGTGTTCAAGTTCTCTGTAAGATGGTAGTGAAATAAATATTTATAATAAGACTCATCAGAGTAAAGTATAAGTAGTTACTTTTGTTCCTCAAAAGCAAAGTTTCTAATAGTGGTACCTATGTGGCAGATCTGTTTTCAGAAAGTAGTAAAGTATTTTTAAAAGAGATAAGACATATGTGCCCCACTAATAACTACTGATAAATAAAAATAATGTCTACATGATCAGTCAATAGCCAAAAGATATAAAGGCTAAAAAAGAAGATTTCATACTTGGATAAATGGGCAATCCAAGGATTACATTTTGTTCAGACACTTTTAAATTGTTTCATGAGCTAAATACATTGAATGAATACTATTTTGACTGTTTCTTGCTTTATAATAAACTCCAAAGTTTAATTACTTAAAAAATATGATTTATTATTGCTCAGGTTCTATGGCCTCATTGAAATCAGCTGTGCCATTTTGCTCTAGGACTGGAGTTGAAGGGTCTGGGTCTCTCGGCTGGCACATGGTACATGATTTAAGCTAGGACTTCAGTTAGGGCTCTTGACCAATATGTGTCTCTAGCCCTCTCTGTGGCCTTCCTATGTATCTTGACCTTCTTACAACACTATGGCTGGGATCAAGTGTTGAGAATTCTAAGTAGAAGCTGAAGATCTCTTAAGACCCGGTTTTGAAAATAATAGTGACATGCTAATGCTATTTGTCAAAACAAGTCTTGAATCTGATCAGATTCAATTAAGAATGATGATATTTTCAAGTGTCTTGAAAAATACAGTCATGTGCCAGATAACGAAATTTGATCAGTGCTCGACTGTGTGACCATTAGTTATGACATGTCAGTTTGAATGCATTAAGAAATATCTGCACTAGGAAAGCACAGTTCTAGGAATACCTGTGGATGGCTGATACATAGGCCAGCAAACAGAGGAAAGAAGACTTCCCAAAGATGTGGGTGGAACCAAAGAGTAAGCTTGCAGCCTGGATGGAATGAAAAGGGAAAGAAACAAGTGTTCCCACTTTTGAAAAGCTACTATTTTCATTGCTACCTTTAGACATTATCTCTGGGTGTCCAGTTTCTTCAACTTTCCAATGCAGACTCACATCAGCGACCCTCTGGTGAGCTCCCAAACCTTGGACTTTGCATCCTCCAGCCCTCTTGTTCTGTGCCTTCCTTCTTCTTGAACTGAGCAGCTGTTGGAGCATTCTCTGGCTCTCTAGCATCCAGACAGCCATCATCAACTCTCCTGACTCTGGTTCTGTAAGCCTGACTAATAAATCCCTGTGCATAATTACACATACATTTTTCTATTGCCCCCATTCCTTTAGAGAACTCTGAATAATGCAGACTGCGTATAAGATGGTAGTTCCATAGCATTATACTGCCTACTGACATAATAGCTGTGTTTGTTTTGCCTAAGTACATGCTAGGATGTTTATATAATAATGGAATTCCTACAATGCATTTCTCAAAATATATCCCTGTCATTAAATGACACATGACTGTATATACATATATTTTAGAATCAAAGTAATATATGTGTATAGCTTAAAAATAATGCAGTAAGAAGGTTTTGTATGAAAGGTAATGATTTTCTGGCTGCCCTCCACCCTCTGCTCCATTATGAAGGCAAACACTTATTTCTGTTTTAAATTCTAATGCTTGTCTCTACCAAAGCCTAGGATCTGAATTTCTACTACTGATAAATGAGTAACTTAGTGTGTAGCTATTTCATAGATGCTCCTCCTTCACAGAAAAACGATGTATTACTGCAGCGAGTGCATCATCGCACTTGTGCACTACCATCTCCTTGGGTCTCATAGAAATGATGAGGGCCCAAATGAATTCCCCTTTTGTGGTGGATTATGTCACAGGCCAGGATTATTGAGCTCAAGGAGTGCACTGGTTTATAACAAGCAGTAAACGAGCCTGCTTTTTGACCTGAGGAAGATACTCCTTCATTCTCTAAGGTCACTTATTCGAAACAGAGCCTGAGATATGCTTCAGGTTCAGCGCAGTCAGGCACCGCCTTTTCAGCACACCCAGCAAGAAGGATGTGAGCACAGGAGACCAAAGACAGAGTGTTTGCCATATCTCTAAATCATGAGTCAACAAGGTTTTTCATCCAAATATTAGACAGCAATTAGTTTAGGCTTTAGGGACACATACAGCCAGTGTTACATATTTTTCTGCATTGACTTCTCTTTAAAAACATATAAAGCGTTATGTAAAGTGTACTTAGTTCAAGCATGCAAAAATAGGTCATGGGTTAAATTTGGCCTGCAGGCCATTGTTTGCTGATCCCTGCTCTTAATGCATTTATACTGATTTCTAATGATTTATCAATATTAGAATTTATCCATTGATTTTTAGTTTGTTCTTGAGAAAAATGTAGCTCGCTTTCATTTTACATTTGTTTTTAGTTTCTTTATTATTATTTAGCTTTAGTTTCCACATTAATAAATTTTGCAATGATAAATGATATAGTAATCACTCTATTTCTATTAACTATGGCTAGTATTTCTTTTTTTATTATTTTTTATTTTTAGTCTTTTTGAAACAGCATTTTACTATACAATTCAGGCTGGGCTTAAACTCACTTTGTAGCCCAGGCTTACTTTTTAGGCTTTAGTGTCCTTGTCCAATTTGTTATTTCAGAGTCATCAGATTTTGCTTTTCTTACTTAAACTGGAGATTTCTGGCATAGTAGAAAGACAAGCAGTGATATGCTCCTTTTTAGCCACCTCAGGAAATCTAGAGTTTAAATATTTAAAAGCTTTTCATATAAAATGAAAAGGGCAGCTAACTGAAAGAAATTTGAGATAAGAAAACAAAGTATAAGGTTATATGTAGAAATATTAATTCATTAATTAATTGAATCAACAATGATTTAAATTTCACCTAGTGCATGGGCAGGACACATTATTTTGGGACTAAACTCTTAGCAAGGAACATTAATAAAAAAATATAACCCTTGACATAGAGATGAAGGTGGAGGCATCAGATGTGATAAGGGACTTGAGAAGACACATTAAAAAATACATACATTTCTGAAAACTTGGCCTCAACATTCTAAGGAGATTTGTCAGGCAAGCACTGCTGTTTACGCATCCTTGTCTCATTCTCAAAGTTAACTATAACCTTGGGAGTAGCAGGAATGACATAAAAAGCCAAAAAAAGGTTCTATTGATGACAAACTGATATAAGGTGATTAAGCTGACATGAAAAGGATCTAGAGTGAGTCGTGTCATAACTATTGTCATCAGAGGTTGAGCATTTTGTAAGGAAAGTAGATCGGAATAAACGAAGACAAAAATCATCACATATTGTTAAGGATATTAGCTTTGAAAAAAGAGAGAATGAAGGAGACTAGCGAAGGATAGTGACAGAACCAAAATCTATTTTGTCCAAAAGACAACTACCAGCAGTTTGTGGTGTTTATAAGTTTAGGCACTAGTTCTAGCAGTACTTGGAGGATGAAATTTTAAAAATACCCTGAAAAAATACATATGTCCTATTTATCCTACAGCTTGAACATTAATAGAAAAATATTTTCATCAATTACTTTCTTTTTAAAACAGATTTTCTCATATTTATTATAAAGAGAAGAAGAAAAAAAATTCCAAACGATAACAAGAAAGTAACAATTTTTAATACATTGCATATTGTTATCTTCACAGTATACTCAGAGTACAAGATATAAGCGTAAGATATTGTCCAAACAATATTAGCACAAAACCTTCTTTTCAATAAACTAAGAGAAACTAGCAGTATATCTGTCTTAGCTATCTTGTTTATATAGATATAAATATATATATGTACGTATATGTATATATATATATATATATATTAATTTTTTTCTTTTTCATTCCTTCCTTTCCCCTTTCTCCCATCACAGTTTCTCTTTTCTTTTGAAGTTTCTTCCCAATTCACAATATATGTTGTACATTTTGGGTCCTATTTAGTTGCTCAGCTTTTCACATTAGGGAGACTATACAACATTTACACATGTGGGTATGATTTATTTCACTTATGAGCATGGTTTACAGTTGCATCCATTTACTTAGAAGAGCCTCCTTATTTATGGCTGAGTAGTACTCCATTGTATAGAAAGACTACATCTTTTTTAACCACTTCTCAGTTGATGGGTATTTTGGTTGTTTCTGAGATTTAACTATTACAAATTGTACTGCTATAAATATGGATGCACATATATTGCTGTGGTATGATGTATTTAAATTTTCCAAAAAGATACCCAGAAGGGGAATAGCTGGATTGAATGGAACCTCCAAATCCTAGTTTTTTAGGAATTTTCACACTGATTTCCAAAGTGGCTGCAGCAGTCTACACTCCCACCAACAGTGGAAAAGAGTTCCTTTCCCCCACAGCCTCCCTGTCATTAGTTTTTGGTTGATTTTTTGATGATAGTGATTCTTTCTGGAGTGAGATGGAATCTCAGTGTTGTTTTAATTTGTATCTCTCAAATGACCAATGATGTTGACCATTTTTTCATATATTTATTTGCTATTTGTATTTCTTCTTTGAAGAAGTGTACATTCATCTCAGATGCCCACTTTTGGGTTGAGTCTTCAAATTTGGGGAGCCTTACTTTTTTCAATTCTTTATATATTCTAGATAGAAGTCCTTTGGCGATAATTTTTTTTTTGCATTATGTGGGTTGTTTTTTCACTCTGTTGGTAATTTCTTTTGTTGCGCAAAAGCTTTTTAATAAGGTCAAGTCCCATTTATTGATTCTTTGTAGTATTTCCCATGGGGTCTGGGTTTTGTTCATGAACTCTCTGCCTATACCTATGTCTTCAAGATTTCTACTTATTTTCTTTCCCAGTAGAGTTAGGGTTTCTGTTTTAATATTTAGATCTTAGATTCATTTTGACTGTAGTTTAGTGCATGGTGATAGGCCTGTGTCTAGTTTTAATTTTCAGCATGTGGAAAGCCAGTTTTTCCAACACCATTTATTTAAGAGACTACCTTTCTTCCAGTGTACACGTTTGGCCCCTTTGTCAAAAATAAGCTGCCTGAGTGTGTTTGGAGTTGCATCTTCAGCTCTGTTTCACTGATCCTCAGGTCTGTTTTGTTTTGTTTTGTTTTTGCAAAATACCATGTTGATTTTATCACAGTAGCTTTTTAGTATAAAAAAAGGATTGTGACACACCCTGACTTGCTTTCATTGCCCAAAATTGTTTTTGCTATTCTAGGTCTCTTCTGGTTCCAAATGAATTTTAGAAATACTTTCTGTAGTTCTGTGAAGTATGCTGATGATATTTTGATTGAGATTACATTAAATCTGTAAAACTGTTTTGGGAGTATGGCCATTTTCACTATGATGGTTCTTCCTATCCATGAGCAAGGTACATCTTTCCACTTTCTGATATCCTCTTTAATCTCTTTTTCAGAATGCTGCAATTTTCAGTATATAGATCTTTTATTTCCTTTGTTAGATTGATTCCTAAGTATTTCATTTTTGGGGTGTTATTGTAAAGGGTACGGTTTCCCTAATTTGTCTGTCTGTGATTTTATTGCTTGTGTACAGAATGCTATTGTTTTTTGAGTGTTTGTAATCAGCTAAACAGCTACACTGCTGAATTGGGTTATTAAATTTAAAAGTTTTTGGTGGGGTTTTTGGGATCCTCTATGTAGAATGTCATGTCATCTGCAAATAACAATAATTTAACTTCTTTCTTTCCTATCTTTATGTCTTTTATTTCTTTCTCCAGTCTAATTGCTCTGGCTAATGTTTACAGAATTATATTGAGGGAAGCCATTACAAAGATAAGAGCAGAAATTAATGCAATTGAGACTAATAAAATTATAAAATCAGTGAATCAAAAAGTTGGTTCTTTAAAAGAACAAATAAAATTGATAAACCATTAGGCAACCTCATCAAAAAGAGGAAAGAAAAAACACAAATTCAAACAATTAGGAATGAAAGAGGGAAATCACAATGGATCCTCAGAAATCCAGATCATCAGTACCTGCTTGGAGAACCTGCACTCCAATAAGATGAAGAATACAGAAGAAATGAACAGATTCCTTGACACAATCAAACTGCCAAAACTAAATCAAGTAGGTATAAAAACTGTAAAAAATCCTTTATCAGTCAATAAAATTGAAAATGTAATTAAAAACTTGCTAACAAATAAAAGCCCAGGTCTGATGGATTCTGTTGAATTCTACAAGAAATTTAGAAAAATATCTGATGCCACTAATGCTGAAACTCTTTAAAGGAATTGAAAGGAAAGCAATACTTTCAAAATCATTCCTGGAAGAAAGTATTACCCTGTCTCCAAAACCAGAGAAGAACCCAATCAATAAAGAAAACTACAGGCCAATCTACTTAATGAACACAGATGCAAAAATCTTCAATAAGATACTGGCAAACAGAATGCAATGAATCATCAAGAAGATTTTACACTATGACAAAGTAGGGGTCATATCAGTTATGCAGGGATGGTTCAACATACACAAATCAGTAAATGTAATACAGAACCATATTAACAACACCAAAGAGAAAAATCACATGATCATCTCAATAGATGCAGAAAAAGCATTTAACAAAACCCAACACCCATTCATGATAAAAACCCTGCAGAAAATTGGAATAGATGGCCTTTACCTCAATCTGATAAAAACCATCTATGATAAACCAACAGCTAACATAATACTAAATAGTCAAAAATTAAAAGCTTTCATTCTAAAATCAGGAACAAGACAAGGATGTCCACTATCATCACTCGTACTCATTGTTTCTTTGCATCAGATAACAACACAGGGGTTGGGGATTTAGCTCAGTGGCACAAACGCCTGCCTGCAAGCGCGAGGTCGTGAGTTTGATCACTGGTACCCCAATCCCCCCAAAAAGGAGCAACTTAATGAATTAGCTTTTTTGTTTTTAAGATTAATATGCAATGATTTTTAAGCAAAGGAAATTTGTTTGAACCGTCAAGCCTAAAAATTAAAAAAAAAATTTCCATTATATTTTTATTAAAGTTAGGCTGTGTGTAAAAACTCCTCTAGAGGAAGATTTTTTAGTAGGACTCTCAATGGACTGATCATGAGAAAAAGATGTGAAATTGTGCAACGCTAAAGAACTCTGACAATAGGTACATTTAAGAGAAATTGGGAAGGTCTGGTGAGCAACCATCCCTGTTTGTACTGGAGAGTATTCTGGAATGCAAGGTCCTTTTTGCCAACACTGAGAAAGTCTTCAGAAAATTAGTTTATTTACGCTAAAGGAAAGTAACAAAGAGATGACAATATTTGCAATGTGTCCGCCTGACAAAGAACTTGACTACTGAGACAGTCTGCATCCATGTAGTTCAATTCTGAGCTCTGAAAATAGACCACTTAACATTTGTTCTGAACTTTTGCCAAAGAAGAAAGATAAGACTGCAAACCAATAAATAATTTCATTGCTTGTTTCAAAATTCACAAAAATTATTCTAACAGTAGGCTGCTCCTCTAAAAAAACTGTTCCCTTCCCAGGATAGTAGTTTGGTCTCCTAGTCCAAAAGCTCACAAAAGCTACTCTGTATTTATGAAGACTCACTTCAAGATCTTCACATTGTTGTTCCCATCAATTCTATATTATTTTATTACAAATTTTTCCAGTCTCTATCAGATGTTCATATTCAAGGATTCTGATAATATTACTTGAGTTTAGATTCTAAACTCCACCAATTATCCACTTCTGACTTTCCTTTTCTGAGACTAAAGTTTCTTAAAGTGGTGTAATCTATTACTAAAATATGTTGATCATCAGACTATTCTAATAGTATTTGAAGGAAATAAGAAGTTTAAAAGTTTCTATTAGAATATATAATGCACATTTACAAACATTAGAAAATGATAAGGCTGCCCAATAAAAACGTCAAAAAATTACAATTTTAATAAACAAGTTATAAAGGAAAACATGCAAATTACTAATATACATAAAAGTGCTCAACTTCATTAGGTATCAGGGCATTAAGGTCCTCCAAAGTGTTGGGGAGGAATATTTAAACACTTTGGATGGGAGTGTAAATTGGTATAATCACTTCAAAAAACAGTTTGGTGTTGTAAATAAAAGACAAATATTTGTATGTTTTATACCTCATAATTTCCTCTCTTAGTAATACATATAAAATAAATGATGAGTATGTATACTAAAAGACATGCACAACAATATGAATGCCAGTAACAGTATTATTTGCTGCATTCAAAAATCCATCAAGAGTAGAAAAAACATTTCATGTCATGCAGTAGAATAATACATAGCACTGAAGTCAGTGAGTCACAGCTATATGCAACCATATGGATTAATTACATAAACATAATTTTGAGGGAAATTAGTTACAAAATAGTACCTATTGCTTAATTCCTTTCACATGGATTTTAAAACAGGCAAAATTAATCTCTGATGCTAAAAATCAGGATAGCGTTTACCTTTAAAGGATTACAACTGAGACAGGTCTGGACAAGGCCCTAGGACATTAGTTATGTTCTAATTTTTGAGTGAGGTGATTACATAGATGGTCTCATTTTGTAATAATTGAGCTCTATGTTTATCATACAATTTTATTTCTCTCTCTATATATATAGAATATAACCATTTTCTATTGCCATATATATAACTATTGTCTATTGCTCCATGGCAAATCATTCCAAGCTCAGTGGCTGGAAACTAGAATGGTGAAGGGTTTTTGTTTGGTTTTCATGAATCTACAATTCAGAAAAGACCGAGAAGGAGCAACTTGTCTCTGCCCCTTGTTTTAGCAGCTGGGTTTGGTTGAGAACTGAGGGTGACTGGAAGGCTGGAATCATCTGAGGACTCCACTCATGTGTGGCAGTTAGTGGATGACTGACTGGGACTTCATCTAGGCTATGGGGCAGAATACCTACAAGGGTCCTCTCTATATGGCTGCTTGGCTTTATCAGACCAGGGTGGCAGAGTTCCAAGAGAACAAGATAATTGCACATGGCATTTGTATGATCTAATGACTAAGAGTCATTTCCAACGTACTCCATAGGCAAGGCAATAACAAAAATCTACCCAGGTTCCTGAAAAGGAGAATAGGTTGTACTTCTTAGTGAGATGAATGCCCATATCTCTTGTAGAAATAACAAGTGAGATGGCATATATATATTACGGTCTTCTTTGGAAAAGAAAATTTACACCTTTGTGTTACACTTAAAAAAATCAAGGAGCTCATGCTAGACATTGTAAGGTTAAAAAATACAAAACAGCAGCCCCTGGTGGCTATTTTAAAGTAGAGGGAGTCCACAGGGGAAGTGTGCAGCTATCAGATGTCAATTCTCACAAATTAATTAATCTACTTATTTGTTAAAAATTCATTGAGCATTCAATATTTGCCATGTCCTAGGGGCTACAAAAATGAGTAAGATTAGCTCACACAATATTGTAAATAGTGACATCATAAGGTTAACACTGTCGTTCAACTTTTAGGGGCATGCAGGATGTTAGCATAGCAGGGAAATCTTAGCTGTTCTCAGATTTTTGGGATTCAAGGTACTATACAATATTTTGTAACACATTGCTGCCCCAGGTGTTCTGACTTTTTGTGCAACCTTTTAAGTCTGTGTATGCTTATTATTTGAATATGGTTTGCAAACTTGTTTATCATTTGCACATGGCAAGCCCCATTATTGCTTTTTGCATTGTCTTTGATTTGAATAATTGTGGTTCTTGGTTTCTCAGGGATACCACTCTAGAGGGTGTGGAGATTTAGTGAGAATTAAAGTAAACTGGGGCAGTGTATTTAGTTATAGAATATAGTAATGTGTCCTACTAAGGGCAGCTTCTCTGTCAGGGGAAAGCTATATTTAACTCGTTCTTTTTAATTGCTTTGATGTCATTCTATGAGCATTGAAATTTAATCTCATTGGAAAATTTTCCTTTTTATAGATCCAAGACCTTTTTCAGATTAAAAAAATGCATTTACCTCATTTTAGCAAAGAACAAATGTTCTATTATATGAAACAACAATAACAGGTAATATATTATTTTAAAATAATATGTATTTTTGCAATATCTAAAAGATAAAATAGGTAAGCAAATAAATTTCAATAAGGTTAATATATTGCATTTACTTTCTCTTTCATCAACTCAGGTGAAGATGGGGCACTAGACGTATGTGTGTAAACTTGAAGAGCTAGCCTAGTAGGATGCCACAAAGAGAGTGGGTTATGAAGATTTTCAGAGCATAATACAGGTAGTGTTTATAGTTATGTATTTATATTCATGACATATAGACAATATGGATGTGATGATCCATTTGTAGAAGTTTTCTTTATTTGCAGAGTCTGAGCATCTTTAGCTGGAGAACTACTGTGACCCTTTCAGTAGAATGTTTGGGAATCTTTAGAAACTGTAGAATAATCTGTCAAAAGGCAATAAACATATGGAATTAGATATTGATGCTGACTTGGGAGGGTATGTGGTAGGTAATTCCACTGAAATTAAAATGTCTTCTTATCTTCCGGACAATTCTAGTGACTCCCCTAACTTCCCACCCCAGTTTTTCCCATTGTTAGAATACTCAGTGATTCGAGTCCAAATCTTCTCCCTAATTATTTGTCTTTAGACTGATAAATGAAAACTTATCTTAGGATGAATAAAGATACTGCTTTTTGAAATGCTTAAAGACAATTTTCATGTCTACTTATCTAGTGGAAACTATTTAGACATTTCTATATTATTGAGCCCCTCTCCATATATTTTTGGAGATTTCTATTGTTTTTCATACTTAGTGGAGGAAGACTCACTACTCTGTCAAAAAATAATAAATAAGAAAACAAAGTGCCCATTGTAAGTACCGTGTTAAGTAATTAAAAATACTTATTTTCATTTGATTTTTACAGTAATCTGAAGTAGATATGGTCAACCAAGAATCTCAATATCAAGGTAAGTTGTTTTCCAAAATCAAAATGGTGAATGATTGATCGGTGTTCCCAAGAAGAGCCCGTTTCTATCTTCAAGTGTCTTCACTTCTTTCTAACTTTCATAAGATTGAAAGGTCAAGCCCGACGTGGTGGTGCACGCCTTTAATCCCAGCACTTGGGAGGCTGAGGTAGAGGTGCGTTGTGAGTTCGAGGCCAGCTTGGGTTACAACGTGAGGGCAAGGCCGGCCTGAGCTACATAGTGTGCCCCTGCCTCAAAACACTAGGGCCGGGAGTTTGGCTCAGTGGCTTAAGCGCCTGTCTGGCAGGCATGAGGTTGTGAGTTCGATTCCCGGTGGCAAACAAACAAACAAACAAAAAAGACTGAAAGGCTATCCAGAAAACATAGACAAAAGAACCGACAGTAGAGTGGCAGTGTTCAGTCTTGAATGGGAACCAGAAGCACCTAAAGGGCATGTTGAAAGACAGATTCTGCATCTTTCCCCAGAGTTTCTGATTCAGTATGTTTTGAGTGAGGCCACAGAATGTGCAATCTTAACAGGCTCAGGTACTATTGGTGCTGCTAATCTGAGAGTCACATTTTGAGAATCACTGGTTTAGAGAGTTCCCCAGTGGTAATCTCAGGGCCCTATGGCTACATCACAGCACTGCTCTGGTGATTAGCAGAGAGAGAAAGCATGTCTACCAGGAAGCTTAACCAGATGTAGCAATGATGCCCCTTATAGCCTCCATACCACCCTTCAATGTTCCCTTCTTACCACCACTGCAAGACACCCCCTTTTGAGCCCCATTGTCCACTAAGACTATTTTAGTTAGTGCATTTATGCATTACAGTGTTTTATAGTTTTTTGCCTTTTCTCTTTCAAGCTTGTTGACTTTGTGAGGACAGAGATTATTTAATATCTTTCTGTACTCTTGACAACTAGCAAAGTGTCTGACATTGAGCAAAAGCTCAGTTTTAGAAGGTATGAGGAAATAAATATGGCATGGTAATTACTTTGTTATGTCCCAGAAAGCTATGAAAGTAACTAGTATGTCTTTAACAACATAAAAATTCAGAAAGGATTTGAAAGGTGTGGGCTGAAATAAAAGAAAAATCATAAAGAAAATGCAAATTTTCAATTTCATATTAAAAAGTCATTCGAATAAATACAGAATAGAGACAAATAGTCTGTTGAAATTGGTGTGGAAAATTCTTATGGGTTTTTGTTCAATCTGAATCAATAGTACAGAGTATTTGCTAGAAAAATTAATACAACCATTATATATAGAGAGGTAGAGTACTGAGATTTAGTACAGTCATAGTATTTGTCACTTCTTATTTTAAAGGCAATAGCATTGTTTGAAAGAAAAGAGGCTAGCAGGAGACTGGGCTCATGTTTCCAATACCTTCTTTTTAAGCCAAAGCAAGACTATCTGTAAAGTACATGGACTTTCATCTGGTCCTTTTAAAATTTGACTTCAGGCAGATTTCTTTTTTTTTTTTTTTTTTCTTTTTAATTTAAGAGCAGCAAACTTTCAGCTGTGGATTTTCCTTTATTTTAAAGCAGAGGAAGCTGCAGCCAATTTCTCATTAGAGCATTTACCATTGAAAATAGATGTCTATTGTTCATGTGTCTTTTCACCAGCTCCTAATATTTTGAAATGGGTCTCTTTTGCACTTAAAGTTCATAAATTTAGTCTTCCATCAGAAAAGGGGATTTTTTTTTATTTAAGGGAAAAAAGACACAGAAAAGAAAGACAAAAAGCAAAAGAGACAAACAAATGACAACAACAAATCCAATACAATAACATTGTAGGTTTACAAAACAAGATGATAAGAATTTAACAACGGTTGCAATATTACATGTCGTTACCTTCAAAATTGTTGTTTAGATGAACAGATATAGACATGTAAAATTGATCTAATCATATGAGTATCAACTGTTTGAAAAGGGGATTTTTGAAAGAAAGAGTGGTTTAGATGAAAACCATTTTTTCCCCTAGCGATCTACATAAAGTTAATTTTCTACTAGAAAAAGGAACTAAATCTTGTAGGAAATCACTGTATTTAAAAGGAAGTGACTTAAAAGTTTTTTAAAAATCCTTTATTTTCAGAAAAAATGTATGAAAAAATCTGAGCCAGTCATCCTTCAATTTGAATTGGGACAATAAAAACAAACACAAGCAAGAAGTTGGCAATCTTTTTCTTTTTTATAATATAATTTTACTCCTATATTTCTTTCGTTTTCCTGTCTACTCATTCTTTATTTTGTTTGCTAGATGTTTTCTTGTAAGTTTCAAATCTTCCCTTTTTATAGCCATCCCCAATGTTTCAGTTCTTGGCTCATAACTCTACTACTTATAGTGTCCTTTAGAAAAATACTTTTTTTTTTTTTTTTTTTGGTACTGGGGATCAGACTCACGACCTTGCACTTGCCAGGCAGGTGCTGACACCACTGAGCTAAAACCCCTGCCCAGAAAAAATGCTTTTCAATGTGTTACATTTTTGTGGCTTTAAATCTCATCATATGTAGCTAATTGTAGTGTACAATATTGAAATCTATCTACTGCCTCAGATTCAGTTTCACACTGTCAGCTGCCCACTTTATTCCATATGAATGTTATATCTATGTTTCACATTTTTTTAATTCTTCCCAAATGGGACACATTGCCTTTTGCTCCAATCAGATCTCTTTCCTAACTTTAAACTTTTGCATCAGCTCAGAAATATCTTCTCTTTCTTTCTTCCTTATGTGTAGCCAATCACAGAATCATTTTGGGACTTATTTCAAAAACCTCCTCTTTCTTTCCCACTGCTATTGCTACATGCCAGTCCGGGCTCACCTTAACGGATGCCTCAGTCATTGCCTCACATTTTCCCTTTGCGCAACCACTCCATCCCCACAACTTGGAACAAGAGGACAGTGCTCCATAGCCAGCATCGCACTGTATCCAGTCCACAACCGACAGAACACGGTGAGGCAATGGACACTACGAGCCAGGTACCTGGATCCTCATAAATAGATAAACAAAAGTCATATTGGATTGGAAGAGCTTTGTTTTGTCTACACACGCGTAGATGACAGGCAGTGCTGAAAGGTATCACATGAAGCAGTAATACTGCATCACCTAACAGAAAGGCGCTGGGCCAAGACTTCAGTGGCTTTCTGAGAGGTGGAGGAGGAGTCTCACTGGCTGGCGTTCTAGTCTTGAGATCTTTTGTGCATTTCCAGCTTCTGTTTCTCCTCAGAGACTCTTACTTAAACTAGCCAGATTAAGATTCTGTTTGTTGTAAATAAACAACTCCATACCAGATACCAGTTTCCCATCACATGTGGTCTACAGACATGACTTCTTAGCTCACCAGAATAATATTAGGATCCTGAGATTTAAATCATTCTGATTTTCACCTACTACATTAATACTCTTTTTATTTATTTCATTTTATTTTGTGCATATTTGCAGTACATGACTGATTACATTCATCATAAGTATGTACAAGACATAAAGTATGTTTTTAATTTTCCTTTTCCTTAGATTGATATTCTTTTTTATTTTATTAAGTTTATTGGTACAATTTATATATATGCAATGATCACATTCATATAGAGAATTTACACCTATACATGACATATCCTTTTTCCTTTTTTTCCCCAATCTCTTCAACGTCTCTTCCCCTCCTCATTTAAAAAGACTGATTTCCATTTTATCCTTCTTTTATCATATTCCTTTCCTTTCCCTTTACCCCTCTCTAGTTCTCCTGTCTTTTGAACTGTTTCTTATATCACTATAACTATTATGACACATTTTGGTCCTTCTTTACCCTTTCAGTTTCTCACACCAAAGAAACAATGCAATATTTACACATGTGTGTTCAAAATATTTCATTTGTGGCCTCAAGTTACATCCATTTACCTAGGAATGTCTCAAGTTCATCCTTCTTTATGGCTGAGTAGTACTCCATTATGTAAGAAAATCCATATCTTTTTTACCCATTCCTTGGTTGATGGGCATCTGGGTTGTTTCCAAGATTTAGCTATTACACATTGTGCTGCTATAAACATGGGTGCACATATATTGTTGTGGTATGATGTTTTTAATTCTTCTGGGAACACACCCAGAAGGGGAATTGCTGGGTTGAATGAGACCTCTAATCCTAGTTTTTTGAGGAAACTCTACATTGATTTCTGTAGTGGTTGCACCAATCTACACTCCCACCAACAATGGAGAAGGGTTACTTTTATCCCACAACCCCACCAGCATTTGTTATTTGTTGATTTCTTGATAATTACCATTCCTTCTGGGGATGGAATCTCAACATTGTTTTAATTTGCATCTCTCAAATGATGAGTGATGTCAAACATTTTTTTCATACCTTTTTGTTTGCTTTTTGTGTTTCTTGTTCTGAGAAGTGTGTATTTATCCCAAATGCCAATTTTTAATTAGGTCTTTAAATTTTGGGGGTCTAATTCTTTTCAATTCTTTGTATGTTCTAGATATTAGTTCTTTGAGGGACAACTAGCTAAATTTTTTCCCACTCTGTGGGTTGTCTTTTCATTTTATTGGTAATTTTTTTCTGTGCATAAGCTTTTTAATTAGATGAGACTTCAGTTGTTGATTGATTCTGTGTAGTATTTCCCATGTGATTGGGGTTTTGTTCGTGAAATCTTTGCCTGCACCAGTGTCTTCAAGTGTTTTACCTATTCTCTCTTCCAGCAGATTTAGTGTTTCCATTTTAACACAATTATAATGGTGTACCTCAGTACTCCACTGTGACACACAGACAGGTCAAATAGAATAATATTCCTACATAAATGTGTCAGACTTCTGTACCAGAACCTAACCAGTTAGAAGTGTTCCTTCAATGGTTATGAAAATCAAAGCCCTTTTTCTTTGCTTCTGTTCTTAGAAAATAAAGATTCTGCTTTACACAACCAATCTCTTTTCTCCTTTTATCAGCAAATACTGTACTTTTCAGGCTGGCATATCTCAGAAATTCTATGTTTATTTCTCACTTTGTGACTTAATCATGTTGCCTTCACTTGAAATGCTGTCCCATTATCTCCTCCATCAGTCCTGGTCTTACCTATTAATTCTACATCATTGGCCTAATAAAGCTCCCTGCTCAAAAAACATGTCTAGAAAATAATCATTCATCCTTCAAAATTAAGTTCAGGTATTATCTGTTTCAGAAGGGTTTTCCCTGCCCTTTGTACTTTAATAATACTCCCCTACTATTTCTAATATTGTCATGCTATTGTGTTAATGTTATCTGCTTATATATTTAATTTTCCTAGAACAGCTGTGTGTACCATCGAGTCAAGGTATAAATCAACTTCATATCTTTGAAAATTAATACAGTTCTTGGCTAGATAATTTGTAATAAGTAAACATTGGATGAGTGAATGAATTTTTTAAAAGACTCAGTTTAAGTTCAACCTCCCTCGTGAATACTTCTATTATTTCCAGTGTTTGCTCATACCTTTTTCTTTGTCACTCAAAGATTTTGCTACAAAATTTAGTACTCAATTGTATTCATTGTTAGGTTTAAAATTTTTGTTTCATTTTTAATCTTCTGTGCTTTAACTAGGTTAGAAATTCTTGAATGCCAGAAAACATATTATTGTTTAATGTGGTGTTTTCTACACTTGTTAGCTGAGAAAATATGTTATTTGTATCTGTAGACTGTAATTGTCCCAGCACTACATCACTGGAAGAATTATAGATGGTATCTTACGTAGTTGCCTAGAATTGCCTCTACAGATATATCTATATTCATCTCAAAGGATACATGGTCCCAAAATATTGCTTCTTATTGGCAAAACACAATAATGTCATTTCCTCACTATATCTGATTTTTCTGTTTCTCCTTTGGCAGTGATTTTTATAGTATTGAGTGCCTTTCCAAATGTGAGCCTGGGTGTTGAACATGTTCCTTTCTCATAGTTAAGACTTTGATTTGGTTGAAATGCTGTGAAAATATAGAAGAGAGTTGTTTTGATTATTCCATTTTGAAAATGTTTGTGTCAGTCCAAAATCCATCTTCTTTGTCAGATGCTCATTTTGAAGCTTGAGAAATTTGGCTAGACATGAGTACTAATTTGAGAATGGTGCCAAAAGGTAAGAACTAATTAAAAGGCAGAAATAAATTATAAAAACCAACACCCAACAGAGCTTCACTTCAATCAAATGTTTTCAAATGGAATTTTTTTTTGCTGTTAACCAAGAGGTCACAAAAAAGAATATTTACTTTTAACAAGGGAAATGGACATAATTTTTATTATTAAATACAATTGAGCAATATTAATATTTTGAAAAATTAAAGGTGGATTTCATTTTAAATCAGAAATGTTTTAAAGTAAAAAATGTAATTGTATCTAAACTTTTAATGAAATTTTCAGTTAAAAACCATATGTAAGAGAGGGTACTTTATCTTAATTCACATGAAAAATTGTTGGCATTAAAGTGAGACAAGAAGATTTTGGACCATTTTGATAATCTTCCTGCTCTTAAATATTTATAAATTTAAAGGTGATAGGTACTTATAAATAATCTTCCTCTGGTCTTTCTAAAGGGAAAAATATCAAGGCATCTCCATTTGGATTGCTGCTGCAGCGATTCTGTAACTGTAGCAACCGCATGCTGATGAACCAGCTTCTATCAGGAATGTTTTAAAAAATTCCCATGAGGCTTCAGCGGCTTGGTAAGCCAAAGGGGAACATATTTCAAATTAATTGTTCCCATTTTATGTGATAAAAAAAATCAGCCAGGCTCCTCTGTGACAATTCTGCTTTATTGTGTCAGTAATGAAACCACACACTTAATTGACAAGTGACAGCTCCTTGCTGTTCTGTTTCCTTTGCTATTCATTATGTTATCAGTGGGTGTCTGTGGAGCTGAGGATGCCTATGGTGGTGGGAAGGGAGTGTAAGTATGGCCAGTTCTTTCAGTGAACTGAATGGAGCTCCTTCCTTTACCTGATGATATTGTTGTTTATACCTTAGAATTTTATAAATTGAACTAAATTTTTATCTCCTGGGAATTGGCTTTCTAAGGAAACCATGTCATGACATTTCATAAAGCAATAAATCTCTTTGTGCTGCAAATTATTGGCTAAGAGGAAAGGAGAGCAGAACTGGGATTCAGCAGGGCTTCGAGGGGAACTAGGAGTAAGTATTATGGTAGCTGGTGCTCAGCCACTATCCAGCTTTATTTCCTGGAGAAAGCATAAACTAAACAAGGGAATCTCTACAAGTTTAGTATCTATGCAAGAGATCTAACTTCAAAATTTAAGACTTTTAGTTATTTGATTTTTTAACACTATTTTAAACTATTATTTTCATTTGGTTTGCTAAAACAGAAATACATACTATAGACTGAATGGCTTAAATACACGTATCTATTTCTTACCTAGCAGGAGGCTACAAGCCCCAGGTCAAGGTGAAGGCAGAATCCTTGTGTGGTGTGTGCTGGCATCCTGGCATGAAGAGTCACTATCTATTTCATCATATCCTGTTTTTGTATAAAGAACTAATCTCAATTTTGGGGTTCATCCTTCCCATCTAATTTCTTCTCCAAAATGCCATCTCTAAGTAGCAGTGCATTTTGATTAAGGTTTCTACATTTGAATTTTGGGGTAAATATCATAGGACTTAAACTAGACTATAATAAAAACAAAAGGTAAGATTTTTCCATGGCATGTAATTGGAAAGAGCATTGTTCCTTCACCAGTAAGGAGAAAGAGCCAGATGAATTTCAAATATCAATGTTGTTTGTAACTGACAGAGAACTGAGGTCCCAGATGAACAAAGTAACCTCAAATCTGAGGAGGAAAAATGGTCTTCCTCCACCCCAAAGGAGAGAGAGGGCACAAAAGACTATCACACCCATAGGAAAGGATGGTAGAAAGAAAGTGCCAACACTTAAGTGTAAGACAGAATTAGCTAAAGTGCTAATGAAGTTTTAAAGCCGGAGATTCAGCTAACAGCACAGACGCAGGGAAACCTCAGACACAGGGGTAGCCTACAGCACCCTCACAGCCTCTTTTTCATTTCCACTAAGAACTGTGAAGAAGATCAGGGGTAAGATAAGAGGCAGGGCCAGAAAATATTGTCACATACAGGGCACAGGTAAAACACTAGTGCTGCTAGGAAAAGAAAGAGGATGAAAACTTCTGTGCTCCTGATGGACAAGCAGGAAGGAGGGCTGAACCTGTACCAGTACCGGAAGAGGTCTTCTGCCTCTCTGAGAAGGCAGGAGACACACTCCCCAACATAGGACCACCATAGACACAGGCAGTCTGGTTGCCGTGGAGGAGGGGAGGCAGGTCGAAAGAATCTTACCTCAAGACTCAGGTACACAGGCTTTGCTTAACATTGAGGCTCAACAAGGACCACATGGAAGGAAGGCAAGCAATAGCAAAGGCAACATTCCCGTGGCAAAGGTACAAAGGAATGCCTGTAAGTTGAAGGTGAATCACAAAAACCAAGAGAAACCTTACAGCTACCTTGTCTCCCAGTCATCCCATGGAATGATTATTGACACTTATGAAGCATAGAAGGTAAACATAGCAACTCCCACTCCCACCCCACTCAGCCCATCATAGTACCACATGCCTGTAATCCCAGCACTCTGGAAGTGTGTGGCAGGAGGACTGAAAGTTGGAGTCTTACCTGGGCCAAATATCAATTTAGGGAGACTATGGTAAAAAAAAAAAAAAGAAAGAAATAAATAAAATAGGCTGGGGATGTAGGTCAGTGCATAAGCCCTGGATTCAACGCTTGGGACAAAAATCAAACCAAACCAAATCAAACCAAAACAAAACAAACAAGACAAACAAAACAACTCCCTCAATACTTAACTAAATTCCTGACCAGATCGATGCAATCCTTCATGAACTAAAATAACTGTGCCCACTAATGGTCATATATACTATCAACTCTAGTTTTTCCTTTTGTCAAAACAATACTGTAGATTGATGTGACATATGTGTAATTATAATCCAAAAAAGTATGAGAAAAAAGACAGAGCAGAAGAAATACTGAATAAATGATATTCTAGGATTTTTCCTCTAAAAATAAGGACACAATCACAGATTCAAGAAATGCCAAGAGTTATGAACCAGTATTAAAACACACATACATGCACACACACATAAAGTAGACATATTCAAACAGGATGAAAAGAATATCTTGATTACAGACAAAGGAAAACACATTACGTATAGAGAAAGAAAGATAAAAGTAATGGCATACTTCCATTCAGAAAGTAGTAAAATGTGAGCTAGAAAAAAACTGAGTAGCATCTTTAAAGTTCAAAAGGAAAAAAAAATCTGTCAATTCTGATTTTTATGCCAGTAAAAACATCTTTAAATTATGAAGATGAATTAAAGAACTTTTAAGGCAGTCTAAAGTTGAGGAAAGTTACTGCCATCAGAACCATGTTAGAAAAAAACACTGAAGGAAATCTTTCAGAGATTTATAGTAGGAGAAATGAGGAATGACAGACACTATAAAAAATTGAGAACAAAAATGTATTACTCTTATTTTTTCTATAAAAATATTAAAAATAATAAAACTTTGTGATGCTAATAATACATACATAATTAAAATGTAGGACAACAATAGCACAAAAGTGGGAAGAAGGATATTATTGTTATAAAGATTTAACATTATGCTTGAGGTAGTATAATTTTATTTGAAGACAGACTGTGAAATGTTAAAGATTAGAAACAGATATACAAATAATAATGAAGATAATCATTTAAAAACTCAGTCCAATAGTAGACAGAAAAGAAGGAAAAAATAATAAAGAACAGATGGAAAAATAAGAAACAATTAACAAGATGGTAGATTTATGTCTAATCATTTCAGTGATTACATTAAACAATCCTAAACATCTGAGTTAAGCAGGCAGCGATCACCAGATTTGGAGAAGATAGGAGGAAGAATTCACTTCCACAAATTAGAGAGGTGATGTTTATGTCAAATAAATTAGATTTTAGCAAAAGGAACATTTCCACAGATGGAAAGGATAGTGCTTGGTGCTAAAATTGCCAATTCACACACACAAAAAAATGCATAAATATCTTAAATACACAAAGCAAATATTGGTATATTGAAAGAAGAATTAAATAAAAATCCCATTTCTTATTAAAGATTTCAATATTCTTCTTTCAATAATCAATAGAACAAGCAGGCAAAATATCAGTAATGTAAGGGAGACCTGAATAACCAACTTAATATTAACAGAACATATAACCCAATAAACCTGCACTCCTTTCAAGTATTGATGGAACATTCACCAGCATAGGTCACACTGTGGACCCTGAAGAAATCTTAACTAATTTGAAATAATTGAAATCATGTTAAGCATGTCCTTTGATCATATTGAAATTACTTTAAAAAATCAATGAAAATTTTGTCTGGATAGTTCTCAAATGTTTGGAAATAAAACAACCTACATGCTTCTAAATAATCCACTGGAGAGTGCAAGTCACAAGGAAAACTGAAAAGTATTTTGCATTGAATGAGAATGAATACTTATGTTGGTTTGATTCAGATATGATAAATTTGAGAATCATTCAAATTGGTGTTTAGAGAAAAAAGGATAGCTTGTATTGGAAATGAAAAGAGCCTCAAATTTGTGATTAAAGATTTCATTTTAAGAAGTATAAAAAAGACAAATACCCCCCCAAAAAAGCAAAAATGCGTAATAAAAATAAAAACAGAAATCAATGAAATTAAAAACAGCAAAATCCATAAAGGCACTGAAATAAAAAGACAATTCATTGGGAAAATTAATAAAATTGATAAACTTTTAGACTAGACTTTCTCAACTGAAATTTTAGGCTGGATAATTTATTTTTTGATGTGAGGGACTGCCCTACATGGGATATTTAGCAGAAGCCGTGATTTTCATTTTGTAGTAGACAGTGATCTCATATAGATCACTAAATGCCTGTATTGCCTCCAATTCAAGTTGTGGTCACTAAAAATATCTCCAGAGATGGCCATATATTCCCCAGAAGTCGACATTACCCCCAGTTTAGAACCACTGTTCAAGACAAATTTCTCAGAAACAAAGGAAAGAAACTATAAATGATCACTAGCAGAAATGACAGATGGATCATCACTCCAGATCTTACGCTTTAAAGATAATTAGAGGGCTGTGGTAGAGATAACATCTCAATTAGAGTTCAGTGGTAGAGAGTATATCTCAATTAGAGTTCAGTGGTAGAGATTATATCTCAATAATCTTAATTTTTTTAAAAATTAAAGATGATTTATAAAATTGAAGATAATTCTTGCAATCAAAAATTTCTCATTTTAAAAATGAATTGTTGATGTATCGGCAAGTGTAACTTCTAATTTTATTACAAATTCCTTGGACTTTCTACAGACTTCTTCAGTGATGCACACTTAAATGGAGGTTGCAGGTAAATATATATCTTCCTGGGTTTGTTTTCATTTTTCCTTTCTTCTTTTGTTTGGTTTTTAAAGATCCCTGGAAAGAAATTAAAGCAAAAATTATCTCTGGAGGTGATATTGCAAGATTGGAGCACTTTTCCACCAGATATTTAAAAATTTCCAATTTTACTATGGTTACCATGAATTATTTTTATAAGCAAAACCATATAAAATCACAACAGTACTCCAAATTATTAAATTTATTATTCGATGATACAGGGCTTTCTAGAGCATGCAATATGCATACACACACGTGCATGTGCGCGCACACACACACACACACACACTATCCCTCACCTTCTTGCAGACCCCAGGCTAATTTAGGTTGCTTCCTAAGGGACCCCAGGGAGGTTTTGCAACAGAAATGGTGACTTCAAGCAGGCTGTGTTGAAAGTGATGTCTATTTCTGACTTGTACAGAATATGTCTTCAGCAATAATGTACACATTCTGCATGGAATACATCCTGTCTTATATTCAAATATGTACATATGAAGCACAAATAAAAAATTCTTATAAGGTCCAGATTGCATTTGGCATAATATATATGAGCCATTCATAACTCAAGCTGTTTTTCTCTATCTCATACTACATTTAAATGCAGTCACAGAGATGATAAGCACATTTTCAAACTACCTCCTAATGAAAAGCAAAATGTATAAGATACTTTAAATCTCTGTTTCCTATCATAAAAGTATGATAAGAACAACCCAACAAAATTAGAAAATGTGGATATAGCTGTATCTATCTCCCAAATCTCTGAAGTTCAGCAATAATCTACTAATGAATATTTTGGAGTATTTTCTTTCAACTGTTTCTGTGTGCATAAACACTAACATGTGTATTTAAAGCTATTTTACAATGACAATCTCTTATATCATCTCTTTAGTACTTACATTGGTGAAATAAAACTGCAGCTGTGCTCCACTGACTACTCTGCTACTCAGGGTATTTAGAAGCTGCAAATTTCTTCTTATTACATTGCCTTACAGGAATTGGTCAATGATTTATAAAACACAATTTAGTAAGACCATGTGCCCTTTCCTTTTATTTTCCTATCAGTTTGCTAATTTTTCTACATGTACTAAGTTCCTTTTCAATTTCCTTCTTTTAATTTATTATATCTATGACTGAAAATGAGAAGGCATTAATATTAACAATCTTCCTGACTCAATGTGACTAATCCCACCCATAAGTGAATTTTTAATCAAAATTCTTAGACTATATATTTTTCTGTTTTTTTCACAAGTTGTCTTATTGTTTTTAAACAGAGACTCATTTCTTTATTTTTTCCCCTCATCCTTTTGTCCTTCTATTCCATAGGCTCTCTTGATTCTTCTTTCCTGATCTACCTTGTACGAGTTGCTCTAATGTTCTGGAACTACTCTAAAGAATTATTTAAAGCTCCATAATTTCCACTACAAAGATATTAACTCTACACAAAAATGGGATTTCTATAGGAAAACAATCTGGACATATATATTAAGAGAGGTAAAAACGTTTTCCTTATGAGTTTGTCATTTCTAACTTAGCACTTGCAAGTAAAAACACATTTGATGTGGAACTCTTTGCACAGTGTTGAAAGAATTCCATTTTCCTTCTAAGTGAAAGCAATGTGTACTTTACCATTGAGGGCAGACACAGACCTAAACAATAATTCATTTCATAACCTTCATAAAGAAAAAGTCAAGTGTGTCACCTTGTAATAAAATGAGAGGCCAAAGAGACCAGTCTTATTACCTTGAAGGTCAGCAACCACTATAAAATAAACATTCTAAAGAATGTATGTTTTAAAAAAGTCAGAAGGACAAAGTAGATGAAGAAATAACAGTGTTAGAAAGAACACAGAACACAAATTGTATATTAAATTACAAAAGAAATGCATCTCTTATTAAAATTGGATTTTGGCTGGAGATAAGAATATGTGTCAAGTGAAAACTACGTAAGATCTATGGCATTAGACCCTCTTCTCTTTAATGAGTGTGTTTCCATCAAGATTAAACAACAGAAAAGTCAATTAAGGACTCATGCTTCTCTGAATTTAGTAAAGGGTTTCAGAACCAATATATTCACTGTACTTAAATATATTTTAAAAATACCACAGTTTATTTTAAAATTCAGACCTTCTAGCAATACCAAAACCTTTCTTGGGGTAACACTGGGGATCTGTCTTTGGAAAGTAGTCTTGAGGCTTGACTCTGAGTCTGGCTCCCAACTATTGGTAAGTTTTTAAATTGTATGATGTAATAACTTTGCTACTACTATTGCTAAACTCAGTTTGAGGTCTGCTTTTCCACATCTGACCTAGGTAATACTTGCACGAGGAGGACTATAGTACCTGGCAATGTGAGGATGAAGTAAGGACTGGTGGGGAGACACTGGGATTAATATTCTTTTTGAACATGGAGCGATCTGAAGACTCTTCTACCTGAAGCATGCATTCCAGGAGGGCAGAGCATGCATTCCATACCAGAAATAAAAGAGAGACAAAAATTACTCTATGTCCTTGTCTTGGTTACTTTTCTCTCATTTCTGAGACAGAATACCTGATGCCAAAAATTAGGGAAGAAAAGGTTTGTTTCTTACAGTTCTTGGAGGCTTCAGTCCATATTCAGCTAGCTGTAAGGCAGGTTAGCATGGTGGGGCAGCCATTCATGATGGCCACAAAACAGGAAGGCATGAACCGAGAGAGAGAGAGAGAAAGAGAGAGAGAGAGAGAGAGAGAGAGAGAGAGAGAGAGACGCCTTCTTCCTGCCCTTACACTGTATGTCAGCTCCACTCCTGGGTGGGTGCAGCACTCACATCGCCAATCCCAGCAGTAGACAACAAACCAATCAAGAGCATTAGACTCAGCCGCATCCCTGCCATGATTACATGAGACTTGGTGGGGCCATAGGAATATAACTACAACAGTCCTCAACAATCATTCAGCATTATCACTAGTAAAGAAGGGTAAGAAGATGTGGACCAGTCAAGGCCCAGTTAGACAAAAACAATTTAATTATAAAATTTAGTTACATTGGTATTAGAAGAGCCAGACAGAAAACAGGGCAAAGCAAGGTGACCCAGATACTACGAACTGCAAGGTACTGCTTTCTCTAAGCTGGAGGATCAAGGGTCAAAGTGGAGTCAGTCATGCCCTGAATCTAGAGCACCTGTCCAAAGCTGGCAGCACTAGGGAACAGCCCAGTAGAGGCTGGGTCCTAGAGAGAAGATTTGCCTGGTGTGAGCTAGAACAACCAAGAGACTTAGCTCTCACAAAGTTTCTGACTGAACTAGAGAGGGAAAAGTCATTCTGGTATGCTGTCTCCTTCCACATTTGTCTTGTGCAAATGCCTCTTTCTGCCTAAAGGAACTTGGGTCATGGAATATGCAAGGTTTAGGCCAGGGAGGGGGACATGAAGGTTCTTATCAGAGAGCAAAGAGAAAAATGACCAACTCATCATGGTTGTGGTTGGTCACACACACAAACACACCCCTCCTCTGCCAGACATGGATATTGTGTGAAGTTAATTCACAAAATAGGTGTAACTGAAAGACCAAGATTAACTTTTGGGCTATCAGAAGATATGAACTACAAGACTCAGGGTGTTTCAAAGGGTGTTGATAAATAAGCAGAAGGATTTTTCCACTTGGTTCAAAAAAGAATGTGGTTCCAGAAGAAGAAGGTAGTGATCAGTGGTCTGGAAGGAGCAGCAGGTTAGAGTGAAGAGAGACATTGGCTGCTGTGGAATGGAGTTGTGAAACAGGCAATGCTGAGAAGCCAAAGGCAAAGACTGCAGAGATGTTAGGGGCTCGTGTTCAGGAAAAGTTCCATAGCCCAGGGGCTGGTTGCAAGGCTGACACAGGACAAGCAGCAAGTGCACCCCCTGAAATCTGCACAGAAGGAAGTTTAACAAAATGTCTTGGACCATTTACGTAAACAGTAGTCAGAGCCATTCTTTGGGAAATAGAGGAAAGTCATTGAAACCTGGAGAAATAAGAGTTTTATGACTAGAACACATACTGTGCATTTGGCAGTAGTAACAGTAGTATTAGAAACAATGTTAGTGTCTGTTGGGTGCTTATGTTTTGGGGCTTAGGCAGTGCAGTATCTCATTTAATTCTCTGAACAATTCTTCTAGAATAAGTTCCTTCTGATCACTTTAGAGACCAAGGGAGTAAGGCCCAATGTCAGGTCACATAGCTTTTAGATGGTAAACTCGGGCCCTCTGACTTCAGAGGTGTCTTTTCAATCACCACACTATGCTCTCCCACTATGTAAACTTTGTAGTGTGGTTGTGTAACTTCCTCATTCTTAAAATTGGCTACACTTTCAGTTCTCCTCTAAAGGGATAAATTTGGAAGATTTTCTAGGTCATGCCTATTACAGAAAGAAGGTTAAATTTCTCAAGAAGTGTTGTACTAATCCCCTCCCCCAAAGATAAGACAGGCATGTATCAACTGGCACCCCCAAAAAGGGCATTCAAGCCTGAGTTCAATCTGGCCAGATGCCATCCATCTGGTTGCACATCCTGCTTGGTTTATTCAGTGATTTGACTCATTGAAGCAGTGTGCATCACGGCTTACTACTTGCGAGCCCTCCTAAGAACAGAAATAAAAATTCTGCAGATGTGACCAAGCTGATGAAAAGCAAGGAAGTTTCTAGTTAGAAAAGTACTTCCAATGCTTTCTCACATCATCTGAATGGAAAATGCCAAAAGGGAAACTTTCATGTTGTGTAATAGGATGTGCTTTTCTTCCTTGAGGAGTGTAGTTGTCTGTAAAATGACTGTAAGATCCTGTAGATGAGTCTGTGTGACTCAGACTTCATCCCTGGTTTATCACAATGTAGTGGCGACTCAGAGTTTCTGTTTCTGAAGCAAGTCAGAATAATAGCAGCAGCCAAACTTTAGCTGCTCTGAATAATAAGATGCTACAGAATGACTCTTTTTCATTTGGAAAAAAGTACTTGCAGTGTTTCACTATGCTTTATGCCAAAGACATACATGAAAAATTAAATGACACTTTAGCTCTTTCGAGGTGCAGTGAAGTCACGCATTTTTCTTACCCTTGATCTTTTCAGCTACCACTAACAATTTATTAGCTAAGATACAAAACAGAAAAATTGGTTAATTGGACTCCATCACAATGAATATCTTTGGCTTTGTGAAAAAGCATTTTTGAAAAAATAGAGAGAAAACCTTATATTGAAAGATGATATTTGACAAAAATCGCCTATTATCCAGAGTATGCAGGGGACTGACAACTCACAAATACGAAAATTAACAAACTGATTTTAAGAACTGACAAAAGATTTGAACAGATTCTTCACCAAAGAAGGCATGTGGATGACATAAAAGTAAACACACGACTTTGTTATTCATTAGGAAAATGTAGATTATAACCACATGAGAGCCCATAACACATCCATTAGAGTGGCAAATATTAAATGTTTGCTTGTCCTAGGTGCTTGCAATATCTTGGCACAAGTGGAACTTGCTTATGTTTCTCATGAGAATGTTAGATTTTGCTGTCATTTTGAAAAACGGCCTGGAAGTTTCTTTTAAAGCTACATAGACACATCATAAGAGTGGCAAATTCAACGTACATGAGGGCATTTGCTCTCCCTGTGATGAAGAGTGGTGGACAGTGTGGAAAAGGTCGAAGTAGGTGGCTGCTTCGCCACCATGGGAAGCACAGGAATCTTCTATCTTATCAACAGGGAATCTGCTCCTTTCATACTAATCAGTTTATTTATTTATACTATTGGCCATGGATGAGAAGGAAGTACAGTTTTTTTTAAAAAAGTATTTACAAGACATAGAATGTATTAGGCTACATTCTTGCCAGGACTGCTGCATATTATGATAAATCTTGGCGTTTGATTTACTTAATAAGACCCTACTGAGCATGTTTAATGTGCAAATCACTTTACTGGGTATGACAGAAAGAAATAAAATAAAATGAATTCATAAAAGAAGACAAGTTTTATTCATGATAAAAACTATTGCGTATTGATTCTGCACTACAAAAATGTCTATATATAGACATCTTGCTTATTCTTCACAGTACTGTCACCTCCCCTTAGTATAAAGGGAACTGAGGTTCAGAGGAGATGAGCAACTATCTCGAGATCACAGAGAATAAGAGCAGAAAGAAGTTTGAATTCAAGGGTTGCTCAACTCCAGCTTTAAAAACCTGTCCAGTGTGTTGTTGACCCAGCTGGCTCTTCTGACATTAACTGTTCTCTGCCTCCACACCAAGCCTATTAGTTTTTATTTGCTTAACTTCTTGTCCTACTATTTAAATCTGAAAAGTGGAAGAAAGAGAACACTGAGCTATCCACAAAGAAAATTGAAATAATGATTGTTATTCTTAAAAAATGGAAGATAAAAAATAATTACCATGTTTAAAAGATGTAGGATAGCCAGGGACATAGCTCAGCGACACAGCACCTGCCTAGCAAGTGCAAGGTTGTGAGTTCAATTCCTGGTAAAAAAAAAAAAAAAAAAAGATGTAGGATGAAAAAATATAAATGTTTGTAAATGTTTGTTTAGGCTGGTTTTCATTCAGCCCTGTGTAGCTCCTCAAGTGTTAACATTAGAACAGGGGCTGATATTTGTTGGTAGTCCTGAAAGAATGGTGATATGAAATGATATAAACTGGGCTATGAGCTACCAATGGAAACTTCAACACTAGGTAGGCCTAATAGCCACTCTTATCTTTCTGATCTAAATTGAAGGAAAATTAAAACTCATTAAGCAAAATTCATTTTATTTTCACTTATTACATTAAAACGCTAGTAGAGGCATGTGACAAATATTAAAATTAACACAGGTTTAATTTAAAAATCAATATAATTTAAATCAGCTTATTAAATCTTTCTTATTTTCCACTCACCCATTTTAATCAGTGAAAACGTCTTGGTCTACTGAGACTGGGACAGGGGTAATGCTCAACTTCCCTTGCATCTACAGGACACAGTATAAGTCTGTAACAGAGTTCAATAAAAGGTTTCTTAGCTGCACTATAACCATGAGAAACAAGTTCAGTAAGGTTCCAGAGTTAGTGAGAAGTAGGTACAGTAAGATGCGAAACCTGTATTCTTTTCTTCACTGTGAAACACTGCTTCCAGTTTAACTGTGTGATTTTATTTAAATGAGTTTATGTTTAAACATGGATATTCAATACTTATTTTTCTTAGAGATAATTTTTTATCATGACAATTAACTTTTCACAGATGAAGAAACAGGTTTCAAGAGGTCTTGAGGACCTTGTACATAATTATAGAGGTAAGAATTTGTTGGAAATGAGATTCAGTTCTACCTCCTGCCCCTAGAGCTCATTTCCTTAAACCTTTCACCATGGGTTATCTTCTAGATGCCAGGCATCATTTACTGTACTCTTATTCATACTGTCTATCATCAGAAAAGCCTATTTATAGCTATACTTTAAAAGATTAAATTGTGCTTTCTACTCTCATGGCCACATTTAATATTGCATGCTGGTTATAAACATGGTTTCTAGAGTCAGACCACCTGGATTCAAGTTCAGACTCCTTGTATACTGGCTGTGAGACTTGCCCAGTGTGTATAACCTTCCACAACTGTCAAACTCCTCATCTATAATACAAAGGTGAGAATATAGACCACCTGGTGATATGAGATGGTTGTAAGAATTACATAAAGGAAAAACATGCAAATCATTTAGCGCTTGCCTGACTTATAGTAAGTGCCAATAATGTTATTATAGAGTGGAAACACACTTCAGATAGTTTGAAAGATTTCAGATATCTTGTGATCCTGAACAGAGATGTACCTGAATCCGTCTTTCTAAAATTCACAAATTACAGCAAGAAGTTTCAAATTGTCTTCAAATCTTTTTACCCATTGTTTTAATCTATACTTTATATAGCATCTCATTATTCTGACCATAAATCTCCCTTGCCGAAAAACTTTTCTTTTTTCAGAAGACAAAAGGGGTCCAAGATGAACCTTCTTAAGGTAACAAGAAGATCTACAATTTAATATAGACATAGTTTTACCATGCTGTATGATTAGTTCATATAACCAGTGTTCAAGATAAAATGAATCATTTGATATTTCAAATATTAATAACTTTCCTTACTCCTTGTCCAAATCATTCTTACTCCTAGGCTTGCCAAATGCTGCCCCAATCACATCTTTCTCAATCTCTTCTGTGGGAAGTGTGTTCTCTTGGAGCTATGCTTGTCATCTTTCTGGTGTATCAGAATCACTAGGAGGTCTTGCTTTAGTAGATTGCTGCATCCAACCTCAGAATTTCTGATTCATGAGTATAGGGTGGAATCTGAGATTCTGCATCTCTAAGAATTTTCCAGGAGTGTCGATGGAGCCCAAGAGCACCACTTTGATACCACTGTCCTACAGTATGTTAGTTCACATTTACTACCATTTGGTTTTTAAAATTTTTTTCATTTCAAAAAGCAAAACAGAAAAAAGGATAGAAACGATATAGAATTTCAAAAAAGTAGGAAATTAACATGAGTTAATATATTGCACATTTTTATCTTAGAAGTAGTTGTTCAGGTTACAAGATTTAGGCATAAAAATGATCAAACAATCAAACAATGACAGCATAAGCTGTTCTTTTTGATGAACTAACACAGATTAGTAATATAGTTATCTATCTTGTGTATACACACACACACACATATACATGTATACCTATATACATAAAATCTTTTCCCTTCTCCTTTTCTTTTTTTCACTACCCCAGTTGTTCTTTCCTTTTGAGTACTTTCTTTCCTTTTCATTATCACAATATCAATTTTACATTTTGCATTTTATTACTTTTTCAGTTTTTTTGCACTAGGGAGACAATACAAAATTTACAAATGTGAGTTCGATTTATTTCACTTATGAGTATGACCTCAGGTTGCCTCTATTTACCTATAAAAGCCTCAAGATTATCCTTCTTTATAACTGAGTAATATTCCATTGTATAAAGATACCACATCTTTTTTATCCATTCTGCAGTTGATGGGCATTTGGGTTGTTTCCAAGATTTAGCTATTACAAATTGTATTGTTATAAACATGGGTGCATGTGTATCACTGTAGTATGATGCTTTCAATTTTTCTGGGAAAATACCCAGAAGGGGAATAGCTAGATTGAATGGAACTTCCAATCCTAGTTTTTTGAGGAATCTCCACATTGATTTCCACAGTGGTTGTACCAGTCTACACTCCCACCAAAAGTGAAAAAGCATTCCTTTTTCCCCACAGCCCCACCAACATTTGTTATCAGTTGATTTCTTGATGACAGCCATTCTTTCTGGAGTGAGATGAAATCTCAATGCTGTTTTAATTTGCATTTCTCAAACAACCAGTGATTTTGAACATTTCTCATGTATTTATTTGCCATTTATATTTCTACATCTGAGAAGTGTGTGTTCATCTCAGATGCCCATTTTTGGATTGGGTCTTTGAATTTGGGGGCCTTGTGTATTTAAATTCTTTATATGTTCTAGATATAAGTCCTTTGTCTGAGGGACAGCTGGCTAAAATTCTTTCCCATTCTGTGAGTTTTCTTTTCACTGTGTGATTTCTTTTGAAGTGTGAAAACTTTTTAATAAGTTGAGATCCCAGTTGATGATTATTTGAAGTACTTCCTGTGCAGTTTGCATTTTGTTCACGAGCTCTTTGCCTACTCCTGTATCTTCAAGACTTCTACCTACCTTGTCTTCCAGTAGATTTAGTGTTTCTATTTTAATATTTAGATCTTTGATCCATTTTGACTTTAGTTTAGTGCATGGTGATAGACATGGGTCTAGCACCAGTCTTCAACATGTGAAAAGCCAATTTTTCCAGCACCATTTATTAAAGATGTTATCTTTCTTCCAGCAAACATGTTTAGCCCCTTGTCAAATATAAGATGACTGAGTGTCTTTGTAGTTGTGCCTACATCTTCTAATCTCTTCCATTGATTCTCAAGTCTGTTTTTTTTTTCCAATACCATGCTGATTTTATCACAATAGTTTTGTAGTATAATTTCAAGTCAGGGATTGTGATGCCCCTCCTGCCTTGCCTTTGTTGCCCAGGACTGCTTTTGCTATTCTAGGTCTCTTTCATTTCCAAATGAGCTTTAGGAATGTTTTCTCTAAATTTGTAAGGTATGCTAATGGTATTTTGATGGGGATTGCATTAAATCTCTATAACAGTTTTGGGAGTACGGCTATTTTTACTATGCTGATTCTTCCCATCCGAAAGCAAGGTATATCTTTCCATTTTCTGACATCTTCTTTAATCTCCTTTTTAAGAGTACTATAGTTTTCAATGTATAGGTCTTTTACATCCTTTATTAGGTTGATTCCTAAGTATTTCATTTTTTGGATGTTATTGTGAAAGGTGTTATTTTCACAATTCCTCTCTCAGTGAGTTTGTTGTTTTTGTACAGGAATGCTACTGATTTTTCAGTGCTGACTTTGTATCCAGCTACACTGCTGAATTTGCTTATTAACTCTAGTAGTCTTTTGATGGAGATTTTGGGTTCTTTCATGTGGATACCATTTGGTTTGTGTTTTAATAATTTATGTGCATGTCACACCTTTTATTAGAAAGCAAATCACTTGTGAATAATATCTTAAACTACTTTTTATACCTCTCTTATAGCAAATAAAAGGACTTTAAATAATGTTTTCTGGCTGTATGAATGCTGGGGTATGGAAGATTTCTCTAGTTTGGGATACAAAGAAGTTGAGATACTTTGAATCCCCAGATGTGAATTTGTTTTTGGCTAAAAGATAATGTAATAATGGTAATAAAAGTGAATGAGATTTCTTGAGGATTTACTATTTACAAGATTCTGATGGAAGATTTTACATATTTTATCTTATATTAATCTCATCACAATTCTTTGAGGATCATACTATTAATTTTCTCAATTTATAGACAAGGTGTGATCCTTACCTGATAGAAAATTCTGCAAGGTCAGATGACTAGAAAGAGGGAGAACTGGAATTTAATTCAGGCTCTGTTTCCAAATCTCAGTTTTGAAAGACCAGACATTATTGCTTGCTCCTGAATGAGGAAGGCTGGACAAAGTCACAGGTTTCTATTTCCATCGTTAGTAGAGAGAAGTGGTCTCCACTAACATGGATAGTAAGTAGGTTAATTACGTTGGTACATTTAAAGATTGAGCTTCCTGTTATTTATGTCTGCTGTGGACTGAACTTACAAAATATATAGGGCCTAATTTGGAATCTTAGATGAAACTCAAATTAAAATTATCAGACAATATATCTAGGGAATGGTTAACCTGGATTTCTTAGGCTCATTAGTCAACAGTAGGATTGTCACACACATTTCCATCAATTCAAAAGTGATGACAAAACTAAACAGCAGATAATACAACAAAAAGTTTGATTTTTTCCCCAGTACAAGTGCATTGTCTGACTGATAGAAAAAAACAAACAAAAAAAAAAAAAAAGGGAAAATCTGAGTAACTGGGGTTAGGAGCAGCACTCCATAAGTAAACCTATTAATTTCAAAATCATTTTAAGATTCATTATTTCTCTTTATGAAACTTTAATTTTAGTATACAGATTAAAAAATAAGTGACTAGGTTCAAAATGATTCACAAGAAGCTTTTAAAATAATATGCGGATATCCACATAACGATGTTTTGAAGTAATGATGGTTGTAGTTTTCCAGGCATTGTAAATTTGGGCTTAAAGCACCAAGTTTTCTGGCTGCTTCAGTTTTGGGTTTTAGTGAGAAAAAAGGTATGAAAAATAATTGTTGTTGGATTGCTGCTCCAGGGGCATGTAGGCATTCTATGTGGAGGTACACCCAAAAAGGCACAAACAGCAAAAGGAAAAGCCTAGAAGACTCCTGAAACTTGCAGTGTTATGTGAATATTCCTTAGCTAACTTCCTGAGCCAAAGATCTTTACTTGCTTATAATTAGTGAGATACCCTGCTGTTATGCTATTTCAAACAACTGAGTTTGTACTCTATTGAGAAACAGATGAAAATTAGTATAGTTACTTGGAACTATATTTGATTACCCCTCAGAGTTTTTGCACCCAAGATTCCAGAAAATTGTATGAGATTTCCAGGGGCCATGCTATTAAACCCTGAGTATAATAAATGACTGGTAATTTTGGTAGCTTTACTTTACACAATAGTTTTATGAATACAATTTGAGAATGTGTTGTGGTAAAAATGAGGTCATTAATATTTTCTTTCTGGCTTACGAGTTTTTTTAAAAGGTGATAATCATGGAATAGCTTTGGGGAATAAGTTCATAAAAAATATATTCACTGAAATATCAACCTTAAAGGAAAATGATAATTTTTGTTTAGAGTTATAAAAATACAATAATAAGCACCATTAAAGTAGCAACTGATTATGACAAGATACTGAAGGATGTTACTGTTTACTGAATAGAGATCATTATTGACTTAAAAAGGACTGGGCTTCAGTGATACAGCTCCCATAAGAAAACATTCTACATTTTTTCTTGTTTCTCTTCATAATAACTTGCAATGCAAAATTTTCTGCACATGTCCATTCAAAAATGTTTATTAGCCAATATGATGTGAGACATGGCATTTCAGAAGTTTAGATAAGAACCAAAGCTTCCTTTTCCAAGACCAAATAATACTGAAAGTATTTTCCTTAAAAAAGTGTCAATTCCCATTCAGTCTTTTCCCTGGAAACTTTGGATGAGTGACAGGTAATTAAATATTGTTGATTGACTAAAAGAAATGACATATGGTAAGGAACAGAAAACGGAAGATGAATGAGGTGCTTCTGAGGTGGGTGGGGAAAGTAGGCCCAGGGGAAAAGAGGGCTGCATTTCCTTCCAGACAGCTTGGGATTTGAGATTAGTTTTTCAGTCCAACGTCTGAATTTCTGCATTTCATACTTTTTCCTGAGAACACGGAAGGTTAAGCTCCTTTCCTTCTATCTTCAATTTTCCATCAGCATCTCCCAGAGAACATCAGTATGTTGCCTCCCATGAAAGATAAATGCGAAGTAAATCTTAAATGCATCTGGGCATTTCGAAGCTCCCAAACTTGTAAAGTTTTGTCAGTTAAAAAAAAAAGTACCTGCTTAAAGTTCAAGCTGGAGCAGAATCTATATATACTCATTGGTCCACCTGTGATTTTAAGTCTCTATATCTTTTACAGAAAGTAGGGAAAAAAAGAAAAGAACCTCCCCTTCAATCATTTAGAGCTTAAAGGTACCTACTCTGGACCGGTAAATTGAAAGTTATTTTAAGGATAAAGGGGATACGATTGTTTTATAGAACAACATCCACCACCCCAAGGTCGACGTAATTAGCCAATTTAAGCAGGTGGGGGAATCGTCAAGTCCTTAGCAATGGAAAGCCAACTATGAGTTTTGTGTTTCTAGGTTTGTTTTTTCAGGTTTTCCAAGGCCCAACTACTTTACTTAATGTTCGCTAGTTCTGAAAGCACGTGACTACTTACACTTCAGAGTGAGGCGAGTTTCGGGACAGTAAACCGCAAAGAGGAAGCCGAAACCTAGAGAGGCTGGACAGCTCCTTGGGACCCAGGCTGCATTCGAATCTCTCATTGCAACGCCTCCGTTTTTCACTAACCACAGCCCTCAGCAAGGCCTGCCGAGTTTAGCGAGAAAAGGTACCCAGCTGCACGGCTGTCTCAGCTCCGTCCTGTGAAACGGATGCTTAGGTCAATAGTCTCACTTTTCATTTCAACAATTGGGCATTTCTGTGTGCTAAACCTGCACACGCTAAATAAGCAAAAACAAAACAAAACAAAAAGTAAATTATTTCTCAAAAGTCATTGAATTTCAATAAACTGTATCTGTTACAGAGCAGGGGTGACAGGCAGGGAGAGAAACATCAGATTAATGCACCTTGCTAAGCTAAGCAGGTCTAGATAAAGTAAATGTCTTCTTTTGGTAACCCACTTATTTTTCTTAGCGTTCAGTTTTCAGATTTGCTCCTGTCGTCTGCTGCTACCCAGCATGGCTTTTGGGCATGAAAGGCTGTCTCACGTGAGATGGTATCACCTGTGATCTCATGGAAGCGGGAAAGATCGGGAGGGGGAGGGGAGCGCAGCCGCACATTGGCAGCCTGCATAGTTTTCCCTGTGCTCTGGCTCTCACAGGGTCCCTTGTCCACGCCTGCTCTTGGGCGCCCTCTGGCATCGGACGCTGGTGATGCAGCCCTTGAGTCTGTGTTGGTTCTCCTGACTCCCACACAGAATTCCCTGGGAATTGGGTTTATTTTGTTCTTCACCTTCACTGCAGAAAGGCTCAGATCCAAATGAGAGTTTTGTTTTTTTTTTACCTAGTCCCGGGTAGTGTGAGACTCTCCGGCTGCAGGATCTCTTTTAATCCACCACAGCAGACCTGTTCAGCTTCTCTGTCAGACCCAAGGGATTATGTGTGACCCCAAGGTCACTTGGAAAACCCAGGGATCCTTCTGACACTCCGGAGAACTGGTTGGGGGTGGAGCTAGGTTCCTGTCCCCAGCCACTATGCTGCCAGTTGTCACTGCTGAGCGCACCCCGGGTTACTGCAGAGAACCTAGTGAAGGGTCTCTTTCCACGGATCCCCTCTGATTTGAGGCCCCCCCATCTCTCAAGGCTGGCACAACGAGACCCTCTGTAAAACTTGCTTCTGTCCTTCTTTTCCTTTTGTAGGTGCAGGGGTCAAGTGTAGTTGGGAGGTAGGAAACCCAAATAGAAGTGAGCGTTCTACGTCTTCCCTTTGCTTTTATGGAAATCTCAAGTCTCGTGGCTTCTTTCGAGACAGAATCCATCTTCCTCTATTTGGCTAGAATGACAGAGCACCTCAAGGAAACCCAAATTATGGGGTGTGGGGGAATAAAAACATATTGGATTAGTAGTTCAAAAGTTCTGCCAGTTTTCCTGTGTACCAAGTTATATGGAAGAAATGATGGCCACAGTGCTGAAACAGAGCTGTCTTTTAGTAAACATTGATTCTGAAGGAATACACGAAAATTTTCACTCCAAGGAAAATCTCTGCACGATGTTACTGTTTGTTCATTGCCCAAAAAAAAAAAAAGAGACCTAAGATTTTAATATATTGTCAAGATTCTGGGCAGATTAATTTTGCTCTTTGATTAGAAAGGTTTGAATAGGGCTGTGTCTTAGCATATTACTTTACTAGTCTAATAATTTCTATGCCTATTTCACAGTTTTTTATATAGTAAATGATGCAATGAAACAATCATTTTGGGACTGTGTGTTTTGAAGATCGGTTATTTACGTATTGGTTGTGTTATAGGGCTATCTTGGTGGTTTTTGAAGTGCGTTAATTTGCTAACACAGACTAGGAGTTTCCAAGAAATGATCATAGTGTTAAACAGAGTTTCAAACACATGGTTGACTATATAATTCTTTCCTTTTTTCTTTTTTGACAAGGATTAGAAAGGCAAAGATTTGGTTCCATAAGGAAAGGCCAAAGTAATTACTTTTCCATTTGATCATTTTCTGTCATATTTTACTTTTGCAAAGAAAAGAAAAAATGAGTTTATTTTTAACATATGAAGATTTTTAATTAAAAAGTCCTAAATAGCTTTTCTGGTCAGCAGCAACTAAAATAAGGGTGAATAGACTTTAAAGAGTAAATGCTTTAAGAAATAAAAACTAAGAAACAAACTGGGCCTTCCTGCTCACCAAAAGAAAAAAAAAAAAGAACATAATGGAAATCTAAGGAAGAGAATGGCATTTGAGTCTCAACAGGTCTTCTATATCCTTAACAGGTTTGAATATTCACTTTGCCAAATGTACAGTGCTATGTCAGATTGTGCTTGGAGTTAACTCATTCTTATTCAGAATTTTTCAGTTAGTCCTGGTGCTCTAGTTTTACCAGAGGAAACCCAGTACCCATGTGATCATCGATAATTGCTGTGATAGTGTGAAGGCCTGACTGGGCTTGGGACACTGTATGAACTTTCCTCACCATGACCAAATATCTGAGGAAAAACAATGTAGAGGAAGTAAGATTTATTTTTCTTCACAATTTCAGAGGATTGCTCCATGGGCAGGTGGTTCCATTTCTATGGCTTTGGGTAAGGCAGAACATTATGTTGTCAGGGCATGGTGGAACAAAGCTGCTGAGCTCATGGCAGCTAGAAAGCAGAGACGACAGGAAGAGCCAGACAGCAAAGGCCTGGCATCACCAGGATCATACCCCATGACCTATTCACACTATTGAGGTTTAATCCATTGATGAGTTCATAGCTTAATGGGCTATGGTAATGTGATTACTTCTCAAAAGCTATATCTCTCGGTGTTGCTGCCTTGGAGATTGAGTTATCAATGCGAGTCTCTGATAGTCACTTCATATTTAAAGCAAAACCAGCAGGTATTCTTCATGCTATTAAAGGCCTTGACTCTTCAAAAGGATCACCTGGTTTGGCTAGATTGAAGTATCTGGGCATTTGATTAACGACCTGTAGGTAAATCATCCAAGTACTTTGGGTGGTTTTCACAAGAGAGTGATGGAAGCTGTTGACTTGGAGGCTCTCTGGTTCCCTGAGATTGCTTTCTGGTTGCATTACAGAGAACATTCGCCAGGACACAATGTTTTCCAGTCACATGTTTTCCCAACAACAGCATCGCTCTTTTTGTTAGTTTTTGCTTCCCGTATTTGGGAAGTTTACCTTTCTATGTTGCTAATGCTCTTCAGATAGGTAAAGCCTTCGGACTTCAAGAAGCTTTGCTAGGAGTCTGGAGGGAAGTAATGTCAGCCTGTTTAGGAGTAGAGGAACTTGTCAGCAGGGGCACACAATCTCCGGATTGTTGGCTTGTGAGCACACTTCCAGAACATACACAGGTAACTTTTTCAAGAGCATGGAATAACTTTCACAGCCTATTAAAGTCAAGTAGTTTCTGAGAGGCCTTAAAATGTATTATTTTGCCATCTTCCAGGCTTGCTTTTGAGTTTTCAACTTTTCCTGGGTTAAATGGGCTGAAGAAAACAGAGCTTTCCTTTATCTCATGATGATAGGAGATGGTTGCTATAATCCAACCATTTCTTGCTCATGACCTCAGGACATGAAAGAATTTTTCCAGTGAATGAAATGTTCTAAAAATCAAGACATGGAAGATTTTAAAATGCAAATTAAAATGAAATATAAAAATAGGACTCAATATGTTATGTTTGTTTAAATTAATATTTTGAAAACATATTCATTGACAACAAAGGCATAACAAGCACATATTTTTGCCTACTTTTATATCATTTCTTTAGATATGCAGTGCAGTTTAATTCTTGGAATTTGACTTTGCTTTCAAATGCTTAACACAGTTATTCCAAAGAGAGGATAAATGATTAACAATAGCACTAAATAATACTATCTTATTTGCACAGAGTATTTTTCGTCTTGTAACACATTTTTGCATAGCTTATTTGATTATCCAACTCACATATCTAAATATTAAGTTTATCTTAATGCAAAAATTAAACAAGTTTTATTGACCAATGTCATTTTTTACTCACCAAAAATAAGAGTTCCTTGGTGTTTTACACAAGATAAAGATTAACTGTTAGATGATTGTAATCTTTTCAGAAACTGTAACTCCATTCACAATAATAATTAACTATTCATTCATTGAATTCACGTAGCATACTTCCTGAGAAAATCTCAAAGTTTACAAGTCTATATTAATACATTTATACCTACAATGTTCCTGGCACGCTCATTAAGTAGATTTTCCCAGTTCCATTTTATGAATGGAAAAACAGTTTATGATAAGATCAGATAGATGCCCAGAGCTGATTGTTCAGCCAGGGTTGGCCTATGTAACCTGGTCAACCAGGGACATGATCTTCTCACAGAAATCCTTTGCTGGTTATCCTATTTCCCTAGTGACTTGAGACCATAGTCTGGGACTCTTCACCCAGGTATACCTCCCAGATTTTGCCCCTTCATGGAGCCATCTCGTCTCCCCTGTCCATTCCGTCACCCTTGACTCAGTCATCAAAAGTTGGCTCATTGTTGATGTGGTGAGGGTCCTTCCAACCCTCACATTGAATCTATGGAGCAAAGGATTGGTGATAGTTTTATATCAACCCATGTGACATGATTGCATTTCCCTCTCTTAACCCTCAAGGCCAGTGGGGAGACAAAGAGTCCAAGGAAGAAAGAATTTTTTGGAACTCCTGCCTCATCAGTGTCTTTGTACAAGTCTAGACTTTGTACAAGTCTTGATTACTAGGCTAGTCCTACTCTTGAATGAAAACAAATCCTGTGTTTATCACATATGCATGGACAGCTAAGTATGCTCTAAAAGCAATATACTCTAAAATGGTGGAGTTTTCAATAGCAACTAGGGAAATGCTGAAAATCTTGATTAAACATTTTATCACTAAGGTTCTCAAAGTGATCTGGAGAAGTTTTGAAATGGTGGCTTTTCTGCTTTGTTTTGTTTTGTTTCACATCCCAGAGGGTTTTTAGGTCACATCCCTGGCTCATGAAGAAATATAAACAAATGAATACTTTAAACGCACTTTTATGTCCAGTAGCCTCAGAAGATTCTCACAATTGAAAGGTTTAATTTCCTTTATTCAAGAAATGTCAAAACACACAAGCTATCAGTGTAAGAGATACTTGTATATGGAATATGCAATTTTCATGTCTGAAGACTGCCTTGGGTATGACAGTTGGAACAAAGATTACTTTTGTCGTAGAGTTCTATTGGTATTTTCGTTGTAGTTCATATAGGGCTTTTATTTGTGTTATCTCATAGGTTTTGTAAGCAAGTAAACAGCTTATATTTTATTTTCCTGTTAAGTGCATGTTATACAACATAGTGGGAAGCTCCTGACAAAACAAGAAGAGAAGAGAGGTGACAAGAATTCCCTGCCACTTAGGAAAGGAAAGCTAAGCACATGCGCTGTCAGTGTAAGTGAGACAAGTATATGGAACACGTGGTTGTCACGTGTGAAGACTGCCTTGGGCATAACAATGGAAGCAAAGATTCTTTCTGTGGTAGACTTTTGTTTGTGTTTACATTGCAGCTCACATATGTGTTATTTCTGATGTTATCTCTTAGGTTTTGTAAACAAGCACAGAGCTGATATGAAAATGTTGATGTCTATTCTAAGCACTCATTACACATTTGCTATTTTACTGAAATCTTATTTTCTCATTATTTAGGTGTGATAATTGAAGTAAAGATTTTTTGTAGCATGATATTGGTATTTTCATTGTAGCTCATATAGCAACTTATTTCCGATGTTATCTTTCAGATTTTGTACGCAAGCGCACAGTTGATGTGAAAATGTTCTAAATGTGCAATGCATACTAAGAATTTAATACTTTATTTCATTGATAATTTATGTTTCTGTGAACTACACATTGCATAATATAATAAGAACCGCCTGATAAAACAGTAAGACCAGACACATATCGAGTATGTCTTACAAAAAGGCCAAGAAAACAAAATACACATGCTGTCAGAGTAAGTGATATGTGTGTATGGAACATGCTGTGCTCATGTGTGAAAACTGCCTTAGGTGTAATAATTGAAGATTATTTTCTTTTGTCAAGTGCTATTGATGTCTTCATTGTAGCTCATATAGGAATTTATTTTTGTTGTTCTTTTTAAAACTTTGTACACCAAAAACCAGTAGATGTTGAAAATTTTGATGCTTCTTTGTGAAAATGAAAGAGTAAGAAAGTGCTCAAAAGGAAAGAACAACTGGGATAGGAGAAAGGAGAAAAGGAAGAAGGGAAAAGATTATATATATATAGGTATACATATATATGTGTGTATGTGTATATATACAAGATAGATGACTATACTACTAATCTCCGTAAGTTCATCAGAAAGGGCAGTTTGTGCTTTCACTGTTTGATCCTTTTTTTCATGCCTGAATCTTGTAACTTGAACAACTACTTCTAAAATAACAATATATAATATATTAACTAGTGTTAATTTACCACCAGTTTTTTGAAATTCTGTATCATTTCTTTTTTGTTTTTAAAATGAAAAAAGAAAAAATGCAAAAAAGAAATGTCAATAAGCACAAGAGAGAGGTATGTTTTAATACTCATATAAAACTTCCTCATCAATGGACTCAAACACTAAAATAAATCATTTTATTGATTCTGACTTTTTATGTACAGATATCCCAGAATTTCACTTTCCATATTAAACTTTGTTCTATACCATGAGAATTGAACTCTTAAATGTAATATTTACAAAGCAACATCATAACCTGAAGAAAATACTCAATTTATATTATTAAGAGATCTAACTGTACGTTTGTCAGATTACTAAAATACATCTTTCCAGTACTCCCATGCTTCCAGGAAGCTACTCCTTTGTCCAGGGGAGGAGTATTTGGAAAATATTTCTCATCAGATGCATAGTTCCCTGAAAGAAGTTCTGTTTATGTGTACTTATGTAGACTAATTTGTCTATCACTCTGCATTCCAGACTGTCCCTTCCCCTGCTCTGAAAGTCAGCACTTGCTATTTTCCCTTATGGTTCTTTCCATCTCCTTCAATCATCCTTTCTGCATAACTCCTGTTCACTATTGAAGACTCAACTCATATGTTATCTCAGGTGTTGAAACAGTCTCATCTAACCTAGGAAAACAAGTGCTCTTATTCTACATTCTCCTGAATCTTGGTCTATGTTTTCATAAATCTATTAAGAGTGCACTCCATGCAATGTAATGTACTGAGTTCTTTAGATGAATGACCTTATTAAGCACTCACAAACACCTGTAAATAGATGTTATCACTATGTGTCACAATGTAGTTAAAAGTGTGCCCCAACATTTTACATGTAGGAAGGATGGAACCAGATTTTAAACTCAGACATTCTAACAGAAACCTGCTTTGCAGCACCATCCTATGTGGGCAATAACAAATACTAACTTCTTTTTAAAAAATTTTTATTTTAAAGAGGATAAAACAGAATAAAATCAATCAAAACAAACCAGATACAGGACTTCAAAACATTAAAAAATCAACAATAGTTACCGTATGCCTTTTGATGTCTTCAAAACAGCCAATAACTTCAGATATAGTAAAAATCAAACAGAACAGAATAGAAACAATAAAAACAACACAATGAATATAATAAAGGACTTCAAAACAAGCCAATGCTAAATCCAAAATTGCTACCATAATATATCTTGCTATCTTTGAAATAGCTCCCACCATCGGATTTGACACAATCAAACAAAACAAAAGAGAATAAAACCCAGCCTAACAAAACAATGGAAACAATATAGGACTTCCAAAACAAGACCATAGGGAATTAACAATGGCTGCAACCCTCAGAAGGAGATGCCCCCCTAGATGTCACACTGCGTACCACTATCCTCTGAACCTATGATCCGACCACTGGCCCTAGACATGCAATGTTAGTGAAACAACAAAGTACCACAGGCATCCAATTACATTTCACCTCCATAGCTATTATCACAGTCTGTGTTTCTTCAGATAAGCCAGTTGATTGTGGCAGGGGAGAGGGGGATTTGTACTTCTTGTTTGTCAGCCTGAGTGCCTGGAAGGGGCTTGGGTCTGTCTGTTCTAGTCTGGCAGCAGCCTGTGCATGGTGCTGCTTCCCAGACAGGGCTTGCTTGCTGGTGTGGCCTTGCTCTCTACCCCCAGTCTGTGAATGGTGCTGACTCTTAGGAAGAGGCTTGGGTCTGTCTTGATGTTAATTTCTTTGATAGTAAGTTTATGTGAGTTTGTTCAGTCTCACCAGTTCAAACACTATCTTATCTATGCATTATTTTTTCCAAATTTATAATTTCTTTTTAAAACTCAGATTTTTATCATCACTGGGAATTATAACAGATATCTTAAAATGATGTGTCCAAAATAAATTCCTGTTCATCTTTCTTAATATTGGCCCTCAATAATATTTCCCATCTTGGATGGTGGTAACTATATCTACTTACTTTTAAAGTCTTAACTGAAAACTTGTTGTTACCAGGAACTGTGATTTCTCCATAGTCTCTATTTTACCCTGCTCTCTGTGACTGTATCTTCAGCTTGGATAATTCACTTTGTATATCATGCCTCAAATATAACAGTTCTTCACTCCACAATTGATTAATCACTGTTTACTGCACCTCATAGTTTTAATTTGCTGTCATTGTTGTGTTTAAATGCTCACACCATCCTTTTCATACATCCTTTATTGTCCCTCTATTGATTCTTATATGCACTTGGTAAAAATATATGGACTGGGTAGGTAGCAGTGGTAGAACATTTGACTGGCATGTTTGAAGCCCTGAGTTTAATTCATAGTATTAAAACAAAAAATAACAAAACAAACAAACAAAACCACTAACAAAACCAAAATAATGACACAACCCTGAATAAATCCAAATATCTAAAACAAAACCATGCTGACTCAGTACAACTTCGTGAAAGAGGAATGTTGACCTAGTGCCATGTTCACAATGTCTTTCTTTATTAAGTGCCTTCCTTTCACAGGCTTTAAGGACCTAGAGGAAAGACCAGTGGTCTGAAGGAAGAGAAAGAGGTTAAGGACCTAGAAGGAAGACCACTGGCCTTGATGAAGAGAAGGGTAACTATCCCCTTAGGAAAGAGGAGGCTGCCAGGGATATAGCTCAGTGGCACAGCACCTGCCTGGCAAGCTCAACGTCCTGAGTTTGATTGCTGGAACACACACACACACACACACACACACACACACACACACACACACAAAGAGGAGGTCATCAGCATGAAGAAAGAGGAGGCAATCCCTTTAAAAAAGAGAAGATGTGTGGCATGAATAACAGAAGAAACCTTGTTCCCCGGACCTAAGTAGCCAACAGGCAACACATCAGTGAAGAATTAAATAATCATGCTTCTCTTTCTACTGTGCTCATACCTCAGTCCTTGGTTTCCCTCTCCAAATGAGGTTTCTCCTTCAATAGTGCTTCCCCTTCAACTCACAATTCCTTCTTCAACTATATCAGATTTGCAGATCATTTCCCCCTGAAAATATTTAATCTAATACTCTCTTTTATGCTTTGGTCATTGTTGACATTTTATAAAAGCAAAACTAAATTCAATTAGGACTCTGTATTCTAAAAGACAGCAATGTATGTTCAAAGAACTTTCTAATCGAGTAGATAAAGAAATTCACGAATGAGCCCTAAGTGGAACCTCAATGCTGATAGTTAACTGTGCCTATTCATAATCTCTTAGATGACTATTTCAAACCTATTATTCTCATCTTCAATTCCTAACCCTTTGCCCAACTTCAACTCTCAGCTGGTGATTTTTGTTTTACTAAGATTAAAACAACCTAGAAAAGAACTTCCGTGAACTTTTATATATTCACCAATTCTAGTCATCTATTAGTATTTATACCAAGATCTTTTGCTTTCCTGCATGTTACATGAAATGAATTACTTATACTCCAATCTAAAGCAAACACTTCCAAGTTCTATCCTCTCATGCCTAATAATTAAAGGCATCATTCCAGGAATTCTCCATTTTCTATATTTCACTATCTGCTGGATCACTCATTCACATTAGCATAAAATGACATTTTTTTTATTTTTGAAACATCTCTGACTCCATTTCTATTTTTCCATTACTAAAGCCTCATTTCTTTCTCCTATATTGCAGCTAGCTCCTTCAATTTAAACTTTTTCTGATTCCTATTACTTTATTGCTTCTTAAGTCCTTTCCTAAAAGATTTTCACCTTGATTATTCTACAAAACTTTTTCTTGTCGAGTTCACTGTTGGTTTTGCTAAATCTAATGGTCAGTTCTCATTCTTATCTCACTGCCTATTTGAGTGTAGACTCTTCTCTTTACATCCTCCTTTTACTTGGACTTGAAGATACTACAATTGGCTTGTGTTCATCTTACATCCTTGGTTATTCCTTTTTAGTCTCTCTTAAGGACATATTCTGTCTTCAAATTTGTAGTTTTGGAATATCCCAAGACTCAATCCAAAACGCTGTTTTGTTTTTATATATAATCATTCTGTTGGTAATATCATTTAGTCTTGTGGATTTGACTTATTTGTATAAAAGGATGACTCCAAAATTTACAATTTCATGTCAAATATCTCTTTGTATCTCTAGATTTATATCACCAACCACCCATTTTTAACATATTCGCATGGGTATTTAACTGACATCTCAAACTTAGCATCTCAACGTGCAGCCCTCTCCGTCACAGAGGAGACCTCATTCTTCCAGTTGTTCAGGTCAAAAAGCAAACAACACAACAACAACAACAACGACGACGACGACGAAGACAAGAAGTCAGGGCTTTCTCATATTACACACCCAATTCATTAAGGAATGTTACTGCATTTGCCTTCAAAATGTACCCAGAATCTAACCACTTCTTGCAACTTTCATTGCCCACATTCTTGGGTGAATGACTACTACATAACTTTTAAATTATTTACCTAAAGTCTAATTTCAGTAGAGCAACTAGAGTAATTTTATAGATTCCCTACTCAGATCATAATGATCCTGCCTCCAAAACTTAGCAATGCTCCCCACTGAAATCTGAGTAAAGACTAATGCTCTTACAACCATTAGTGGGGCTCTTCATTACTTGGGGTCACACTACCTCTGATACCTTTGTCGACTTCCCTCTCATTCACCTCACTCCAGCCACACTAACTTCTTGACTGTTCTCTGAATGCACCAGATATCTTTCTGCCTTGCTGCCTTTGTACGCTGTTTCCCTTCATTTATAATGCTCTTCCTTGAGTTACGCACCATGGATAATGTGTTTATGTTTTAAGTTTTTGTTAAGATATGAACTCCTCTGTGAAAACTATCTTTGCTTCTCTATTCAAACTCATACATCTGACCCCTTTCTCCAGCACTTCTCATTCCTTTCATTCATTCTTTCAGAAAATCTCACCTTCCAATATATTTGCAAATTCATGTATTAGTGTGACTGGCGTTTATTTCGTTTTCCTTGCTTTTGTTTATTTTATTCGCTGGCTTGTTCAAAGTGCCCAGACAGTGCTCAGCAGATGGAAAGGGCTCAGTAAATATTTTCCTGACTGAATGAAAGAATGTTTTTTTTCCAGTTGCTTAGGCCCCAACAGCTGGAGTCACTCTTCATTCCTGACTTTTTCTTATAATCTACAAACATTCTACAGCAAATTTTGTCTGCTCAATCAGAAAAAACAAAAACTATACCTTTTAATTGGACCACTTCTTACCACCTCCACTGCTACCATCTGCATCTCATCATCTCTTGCCTAATTTTGCTGCTTCCATCCTGCCTCTCTTTAATCTACTCTAAACTCTTTCAGTAAACAAGTTAACACTTCAGCTGCAGAACCCAAACTCCCCGGCTCTATTTCGCTTCACTGCTTTCCCACTTAGTCCAGCCACATCTGTCTACAATTTTTTGAAAGTGCAGTCATTCTCCCGTCTCAGAGATTTTGCCCTATGATTCACTGTGCCTGGACTGTCAGATTAAGGTGTACTTTGCAAAATGGAGCCTCAGAGGGGCTGTGGGGAAAAAGGAACTCTTCTCCACTGTTGGTGGGAGTGTAGACTGGTGCAGCCACTGTGGAAGTCAGTGTGGAGATTCCTCAAGAAGTTAGGATTGGAGATCCCCTTCAACCCAGCTATCCCTCTTCTGGGCATTTTCCCAGAAGAATTAAAAACATCATACCACAGTGATATCTGTGCACCCATGTT
>RJWM01006196.1:0-86237 GCA_004363535.1 Dasyprocta punctata | reverse complement strand
GGTTTAACTCATATGTGAAGAAGAATAAATCTTTCTATGTTAAGCATGTGCTCAGAGTAGGTTGAATTGAGAATTCTCTGGAGGTTCTTAAATGATGACAGACTCAAAGCTCAAGACTGGGGTGAGGTTTATAGCATGCATTCTAATTACGTTGTTCTCCTGAGTTTTTCCCTCTATCTTCCTTACCTCTTTTTTTTTTCATTGTAAAAATGTTTATGAACACTGATTCTCTTAAGGAGACTGGCAAAATGTCTGTAGATCTCGCTAGATTGGGGATGAGGTTACAGCAAGCATGCTCTTATTTTGTATGGAAAATTTAAGGGGGTGTCAAAACACTAAATAATCAAACAAATAATATATATATAGATACACATAAAATTATACTTACATGACTATGCCAAATTATATTTCAATAATGCAATATTTTTTAAAAATTAACAAAATTAGTAAGAAATGGTCATGAGTAAATGTGATTTTTTCTTTTATTAAAAATATTTGTTGCTTTCTAATTGTACATATTTGAGGTACAGTGTGATACTATATGCATATAATGTGTAATGATCAAATCAGAATAATTAGCATACCCTTCTGCTGTAGCATTTATTCTTTCTTTCTTTTGAGCATATTCAAAATCTTCTTTTATAGCTATTTTGAAAAAAATCAATAATTCATTGTTGGTCCTAGACACTCTACTCTGCACTGAAACTTGTTTGTCCCACTGAACCATGTGTTTGTATCCATGTCACAGCCCAGTTTCAGCTTCCCCAACTTCCCAGTCTTCGGAAGTCAGTATCCTGCTTTCTACTTCTAGAGAGTAACTTTGCAGTGTCCATGCATGAATGAGCACATGCAAATATGTCTTTGTGTCCTGGTTTATTTCACTTAACACAGTGTTCTCCAGTTCCAATGATATTGCCACAATTGTCAGGATTTTCTTCATTTTATGGCCAAATAACATTCAGTTGTGTCTTTGTCACGTTTTCTTTATCCATTCATTTGGATGGACATCTAGGTTGATTTCATACTTAAACTGTTGTGAGTAAAGAGATGATGAACATGGGAATGCACACATCTCTTTGATATCTTGACTTACTTTTCTTTGGATATACACGCTGTAGTGGGATAGCAGGATCACATGACAGTTCTGTTTCCTTCTTCTAGAAAGTTTTGTACTGTGCTCCATAATGGCCCCACCACTTCACCTTCCTAATAACAATGTATGAGAGCTGCACTTTCTCTCTGTCCTCACCAACATTTGTCATCTTTCTGTCTTTTTGATGGTGGCCACTCTAACTAGGGTAGGATGATACCACTTTGTGGCTGTGATTTGCATTTCCCTGAACACTAGTGACACTGAGAATTTTTTCATATATTGTTGACATTTATATATCTTCTTTGGAGGCCATTTCTGGTCATTTCATTCACTCATTTTAAAATTAGACTGTTTCATTTTTGTCATTGGAAGTCATGTTTTTTACACATACTGGATATTAACCTGTTGTCTTCTGAATTGTTTTTGAAGATTTCTCTCTCATTCTACAGGATATCCCTTCACTCTGCTGTTTCCTTTACTATAAAGAGGCTTCCTGGGGTATGTAGTCCTAGTTGCGTATGTCAATATCTTGAATTATTTTTCCTATGTTTTCCTCTAGTAGTTTCAAAACTTGTGGTCTTACAGTGAGGCTTTTGGTTCATACTGAGTTTATTTTTGTACAGTGTGAGAGAGAAAAATCAAGTTTCAGTCTTCAACAGATAGATGCCAGGTTTTCCCAGCACTGTTGGTTTAGTAGCCTATCTCATCTCCAACATATGTTTTTTGGCTCCTTTGTGGAGAATTAGATGATTGGATAATCATAGATTGATTCTTGGGGCCTCCATTCTATCCCATTGGTCTTTGTGTCTATTTTTATGCCAACAACATGTTCATTTTTCATGATGATTCTATAGTATAATTTGAAATGTGGTATTATGATGCCTGTAACATTGTTCTTTTTATTCAGGTTTGCTTTGGTTATTTGGGATCTTGCTGTACTTTCATATAAATTTTAGGATTTCTTTTTCTGGTATTGTTGAGAATGTTATTTGCATTTCATGAGAATTGCATTGACTCTGTGAATTGCTTTGGGTTGTATGGCCATCAAAGTAATATTCGTTCCCCCAATAAATAAGCATGCAAGGCATTTCCAGCTTCCAGTGTCTTCTTCAAATTCTTTCTTCCAGTGTTTTATGTTTTGTAATTTTATTGTAGTGGTTTTTCACCTCCTTGGTTAGGTATATTCTTGGATACTCAGTCTTTTTGATGCTACTGTGAAGTGAATTGTTTCTTAGGGAATTGTATTTCTTTCTTAGGAGGTCATTGCCAGAGTATAGGATGGGTACCACTTTTTGTTTGCTGATTTTATATCTTGCTATCTGCTGAATTCATCTGATCTCAGAGACTTTGGGAGAACTCTTTAGAATTTTCTAGGTTTTCTCTACCAGTTTAATTAGCCCAATCCACTTAATTTTGGTCTCCCACAAAGTCACAGGACATGGGCAAAATGTAGTCATATATCTTCTGGAAGAACGTAACACACATGGTCTCCAGCTCGCCTGCCAATGGAGCCCTGTATTTTGCCATCTGTATTTCTGTTTGCCTTTTAGTCTTCAGACCTCTGGCCAGAATCTCAGATCAAGGTTGGCTTAGAGAATGTTCAGGCTTCTGTAGCCAGCACCTCCTAGTTCTTTCCCGTTTCCACTGACAAACCAGTTTTAAAGGCTCCCGAGTCTCATGCTCAGACTGTTGGTCATTTTGGATAGTGTTGACCTTTTAACCAAGTTATTTCTTGCAATTCATGAATATGAGATAACTTTTATTTATATCTTTTTCAGTTTCTTTCAATAATGTTTTATATTTTTCAAAGTGCATGTCTCTAACCTCTGTCAAAGTTATTCCTAAATATTTTGGGAGTTTTGGCACCTATTACAGAAAGAATTTTTCTCTTGTTTTACTTTTGGGAGAATTTTCATGCAGAGAAGTGTAACTAATTTTGTGCCTTGATTTTGTATCCTGCACTTTATTGAATTTATTCATCAGTTCTAACAAAAAAAAGTCATGTATTTCTTCCTACCACTTCTGGGAGTTGCTAGTTTATCTTTGCATGTGGCTTTTGCTGTTAGCTGGCTCCACTGATAAAATGCCGTGTCGAACAGGTACAATGAGCTGTCACTAAAAGCTGTATACTGGTCTCTGTGGGCTGCATCTCCTTGCTTCTACCTGACCTCAGGTTGTCTGTCTATGAGAATGGAGGGAGCTTCCTGGGAAGCATCTCAGTGTGCTAGAGAAATTGAATATCTACCTTCCCACTTCTCTTCCTTGTAGAAACCATAGGCTCAGGGGAATCCTTTCTGTGTGATGCTATCACAGATTTAAGGATGGAAATGAGTGCTACAGTCAAAGCAAAGGCTTTTCTCCTGCTCTCTCAATGTGGGTCTGGATTCTCTTCCCTGGAATATACAAGCAACTGAAGCTCATTCTCACATTTTGAAATTTGTTCTTGTTTAGAAATTGCTAGTGTTTCTGGGGGAGAAGGGATGAAGGGTCAGAACATCTTTGTTAGAGCATTTTTGTTGAGCATTGACTTATGTGTACTTTTTATTGTGACTTCTGTGCTCATCATATGTAATATTTACTATTTTAATATTTTTGCTTTGATCATAATAAGTATTTATATTTTGTATTTTATATAGCAAATTTTAGAGATTTATTTTTATCGTTTCTTATGGAAATATTTGTAACTTTAAATCTTTCCACAATCTGGTTTATAAGTTTATAAAATAAAATTTCTTGTAGGATTTAATATTGTACATCAGTTGTTCCAACACCTTCCCCAGTGATCTGAAATGTCATCTCCATTATATACATGGTATTTACATTTACTTGAATGTGTTTATAGACCTCAGGGTTAATTTTTTCTATAATCTTTTAATTCATATAGATATTTTAGAAGTTTTTTTAGCTGGTTAGTTATATTCCCTCCCATTAACTTCATTTAAAAAAATTAGTAATGGAGGAGTCTAAGGACAAATTTCTTTTCTGCTTTCATTGGAATCATGTAATATTTTCTTATTTTTTTATAACACCATACACATGTGCACAGAGACAATACTGGGGCCTGGGAAACTACATTGAATTTTTTCTCATCTAAAAATTTAAATTTTGTGATTTCCATAGTTAATTGTTTAGTACTGACTCTTTCTATTCATTATATAACGCCATCTGTTTCATCTGTGTTGGCCTCTGTTTTAGAAAAGATGTTACCATCAGTGGAGCATCTCTGTTCTGTTCTGAATACACCTAATTAAACCACATTATTTTCTGGATAATTCTAAAAGTGTATCTTTCATAATTAAGTTTCAAAATTCTGTTAGTCTTAGGTTTTATATCAGTTGCCTCTACTCTTGCAATGCTTTGCTTGTTTTCAATTGTTTTATCATCTTATATGACTGGTTTACCTTCTCTCCAAGATATTTTTGTTTTCGAGATTTACACTTTTAATATTTAAAGGCTACATCATCTCAGAAACCATTAAGGAAACTGAATAATTTAAAATCCAAACCAGGCTCACTTTCATAGTTATGTAGTGATATTATTTCTTTAAAGAGGAAATGAACTGAAGTTTGAGTTAACTCAGCAACACAACACACTATAAAATACCGGCTGTCTGTCACCTCGATCAGGTGTTTGACCGGAAGCAGTGACTCACTGCTACCCAGCATCACGAGTGTGTCTTGATGCATACTGCTGGCCTGGGAGAAGACCAAAGTGCAAAAAGTATGGGTTCCACTGAATGTTTAGCATTTTCACTTCACTGTACAGCTAAAGAAACATAAATTGCACTAACGTGGATACCATCTCTATCTATCTATATCTATATCTAATCTATATCTATATTCCTAGTTCAAAACATGGTGAGTCAACATTAAAGTGAAGTAATACTTAACTATTTAAATCGTCAGTTGATATGGGAAGTTGATCACAATCAGCTGTCATTTAACAAGTCTATTCAAAAATATAGAGCTTGACATCATTTTTGTAAACCTTTTATTATGCATACCTACATCCACCAAAAAAATGCATAAAGCAACATAAAGACAACAGGCTGAGGTTTTACTTTTAATTATTTTCTTGCTACATTTTTTCATATTGTTTCTCTTTATTTTCACCAAATCATGTACTTTGATGAACAATAAAAAAACTGAAAGAATTTCCAAATGGAAATTACAAGACGAATGGGAGGTGGAGCACACTAGTCCGAAGGGAAGGGTTTTCCCCAAATGGAGGATGTAACTCCAGAATTGAGCAGCAATAAAATGTGACATTTTCAAAAGCTCAGAAGTATGAGCCGGCCCCCAATAAAGGACACCATCTGGCTATGGCTCTATTAGAGGTTTTCTCTTCTATTACATTTTCTGTCATTTTTGCATAAAAATGCTTCTCTCAGTGCATTGCAAGCACGCATTTGGAAGATTCTATGTTGGGCTGCATTCAGCCCATTTGGCTGTATTGTGCTGGCATTGAGTGGGGAGCTGTAGGCATTCAGGCAGGTGTGCTTTTGACTTAGATACCAAGAAAAGAGGTGATGTGGACAGGGCAGGCAGCTTAATTATCACCACCTAAGACCTGGAACTCATATCCGGGACTGACAAAATGCTGCTGGACATTAGAAAATGTCTTTTTAAACTCTCTTTCTTTGGTAGCTGATTGCTTGTGTGAATGTGCAATCAGATATTTTAATTCCTATTCTGAAGGTCTGGTTGGCTTTTGTGAGATGGATTTGAATTCTAATATTTTACAGTACATATCTGAATTCATTGCGGTGCTAAAACAGTATATAAATGTACTTCTTTCCCTTTCAGACATTTCACATTTCACACTACTCATTAAGAGAACTGATACGGTATGAAAGTCACTTATAATACAGAGGAGGGCATAATTTTTGCCAAAATCCTAGTCTGATTGCCACCCATTTTGAACCAGAGAATACTCATTATATAGCATTTGAGTACCTGCTGAATATAGACGGGACTTTCCACACCAAAATGTTTTATGAGGAAGCTGTTACTTTGAAATTCACCAGCCGTGAGATTTTTCTCTGCTGTGTGGATTGAACAAACATGACATAGTTTCACAGAATTCACTCTGCGAATGCTAATGCACTTTCTCTGGGACCATTCTTGGTTTCCAATGCTTTTGTAACAATGTAATCAGGAGTTGTTCTCTACTTCCGGGCCTTAGTAGTCCAGACAGTAGTGTGAGAATCCATTGTTCAAAAGTTGTGGAAATAACTTCCTACATTGGTATCTAGATTAAACCTGTGTGTAAGTTTTTCTAATTAAGACAACTACAGCCAAATATTTGCTGGCAGGCGCTGCAGTGATTAATTATAGCAAGCCTGTCAGTGAGACACTTGACATCTCCAGCTGCCAGTTATCTTCATCCTCATGATTGGGACAAGGGGAAAGAAAAAATGATTTGAAAGAGGAAAGAAAGAGGCAGTTTAAGAGGAATGTGAGATGTAAAAATTACCTTTTGAGCAGAACTTGAAGGCCGCACATTTGCTTTTGACAGCTCAGGTCTGGAGATTCCATCCTGAGCCTGTAAGGAGTGGGCCTTTGCCGGGGGGAGCTTCACCCCGAGGCGGGTGTGGCCTGTTACTCCACGCTGGCCTGCCACGCCAGGAAAAGGCCTGGCGCACATCCTTCACTTCCCACCCACGCGATTTTCGTGTGGCTCTGGTGCGCATTGGGAGAGGACAGCGATCAGTCTTAGTTTTCGCTTTGTGGAGCAGAGCCGGGGTGAACTCCTGGGCGTTAACAGAAAGAACACCAAGGCGTGGTGGTGAAGGCAGTGTGTTTGTCGCCGTTTTTCCTTTTCCTTTTCCTTTTCCTTTGGATAGCGGAGGGAGAGTTTCCGTCCAAGGGGAGACCAGGAGCTGAGCGCCTGCGGAACCGGGGCTGCGGGATCTGAGCCGAGAGCACTGGGCAGGGCCGCGCCCGGTTCCCCCCAGGCCTTCACACCGGGTGAGTGTGACGGTTTGAGGGCGAGCGAACAGGGAGTATTTTAAGGTTTTTGAGAACTGACATTTTTAATATTTTTATTCTCCATCTTAAACACCCCTTTGACACCTGCACTTTCACGTACAGGAGATAACTGCCCAGAAACACGGGTGTGTGTGTGTGTGTGATATTTCCCAGCAGAAAAATAAGTGTCAGTGGGGTCCCGCTTCCTACTGTTTTATTTAGACTTTACTGTGCGTTGTGTGCGCGCACGTGCACGTGCAAGCGAGCGTGTGTAGTTACTGAGAGATGCAAAGGCGGAGAGACGAGCCTAAACGTTTTTGGACGTCTAGAACTCATCTGGGCGTATGGGTGAAGGTGCAACAAATCCCCACCAACTGTATCAAGTTTAGTGGCTTAAAATGAACACAGTTATTGGTTCATGATTCTGTAACTCGGAAGCCCTGGCGTCATGTAATCGGGACCCCTGCTCGGGGTCTCAGATGGCTGGCTGAGTTTCGGTCAAGGTGTGCTGTTGCTGGAATTCAGGGTCCTCTTCTAAGTTTGCGTGGCTTTGGGCAGAACTCAGTTCCTTGCTGTCTGGAGGATTCCGCTTTTGTCGCTGACTGTCGGTGGTCAGGACGGGCGCCAGCTCCCTACGTGGTCCCTTTCAGCAACCTGTCACTTCACATCTCCAAGGACAGCAGGGGAATCTCATACTTACATTGAATAATTTTATTTTAAGACTTCCTGCCTGAATAAGTCATGCTCATCAAAATAATGACCTTTTTGGTCGAGTCAAAATCAAGTGATTTACTGTCCTATATCTGCCAAAGCCTGTGAAACGTGCAGGTCGTACCTATCCCTCACAGGACGGAAGATTCAAAACGCAGATAATGATGGGATGCGAACCCCGGGGGCTGTCTCCCAACTTTGCCACCAAAACTTGGGAAACTAAAAGAGCTTTCCAAGCATAGAAATCTGGTATGAGAAGATGTGAGAAAGAACTATATGTGTGTCCAGATTTAGCAAATACTCTCACAAGAAATAAACAGAGAAAGAAGTTTCACATGAGTTTTCGGTAGGTCGGCAATGAGAAATGTCAACAAATACTTTTTAGAAATGGAAGTTTCAGGGAGGACTAGTAAGCAAAAGCAAACAAAGCCATATTCTAACTGAGCTTCTGTCTGCTTTGGAAGAAAAGAAAATGTGCAGCAGCCAGCTTTCGCCCTCCTTTTCTCCTTCACATCTTTATATACTCCTTCTGCTACCCCTCAAACTTTCCGATTTTAAAATTCCAAAATATAAAGCATTCTTTGATAAATAGCTACAATGTATATCTTTTTCCCCTTTTAAATGCCTCATGGCACATTTACTACTTGCTGTCTTTTGTTTGCATAGCTGAAGGACATTTATATACAGTGTTGGACAGATTAGATATGCAGAGTTAATGGAAATACTGTCCTGTTTATAATTTTGATTACTTTATCCATATGGAGAATATGGGAACAAATGTGGGGGTAGCACCTTGGAGGAAAAGGAGGGGCAAAATTGATACATACTTTTTTCTTGGTGTATACAGAAAAAGTTGGTGTTAGCCTCATAATTTATACTTTAGATATTTAACAGCAAATCACTCTACAGTCCCTTATTCTCAAATTTAAATCATTCCAGTCCAATTAACTTTCCCTCATAACATTTATTATCTATATAATTTCTGTTTTCCTCCTAAATTTGTGTTCTCGTATGGATTTATTTTTACTAAGCTTATTAGTACAATTTATATATACATAGTGATCACACAAATCATAGGAAACTTGTGTCTGTACATGTTATACCTTAGTTCCTCTTTTTCCCATTCCTCTCCCCTCCCTTCACCTTCTTTTCCCTTCCTTATTTATGAAGTTTTGTTTCCGTGTTATCCTTTTTTCCCTCATTTTGTCTTTTACCATCATTCTCCCCTTGCAAGATCCTTTTTCCTTATAAATAATTTCTCCCTATTTCACAATATCTATTATACATTTTGGTTCTTGTTTATACTTTCAGTTTCTCACACCAGAGAGACAATATGACATTTACACATGTATGTCTGACTTATCTCTCTTAAGGTTATAGTCTCAAGGTGGATCCATTTACCCAGAAGTATCTCAAGTTTATCATTCTTTACAACTGAGTAGTACTCCATTGTATAAAAAAGACCACAACTTTTTATCCATTCATCAGTTGATGGGCATTTGAGGTGTTTCCAAGATTTAGCTATTACTGCTATGACCATGGATGTGCATATATCACTGTGGTATGATGCTTTTAATTCTTTTGGGAAGATACCAAGAAGGGGAATAGCTGGGTCAAATGGGACCTCCAACCCTAACTTTTTGAGGAATCTCCACACTGCTTTCCACAGAGGTTGTACCAGTCTACACTCCCACCAACAATGGAGAAGTGTTCCTTTTTCCCCACAGTCTCTCCAGCATTTTTATTGATAACAGCCATTCTTTTTGGAGTGAGATGGAATCTCAGTGTCATTTTAATTTGCATCTTTTGAATGATAAATAAAGTTGAACTTTTTCTCATACATTTACTTGTCATTTGTACTTCTTCTGCAAAGTTATTCATTTTATTTTATTTTATTTTATTTTTTATTTATTTATTTATTTATTTATTTATTTTTGCGGTACTGGGGATTGAACTCACAACCTCATGAGCCACTGAGCCAAACTCCCAGCCCAAGTTATTCATTTTAGATGTCCATTTATGAATTGGGTCTTTAAATTTGAGGGATCTTATTTCTTTCGATTTTTTTGTATACTCTAGATATTTGTTCTTTGCCTGAAGAACAATTGGCTAAGATATTTTCCCACTCTGAGTCTTTCCACTCTCTTGGTAATTTCTTTTGCTGTGTAAAAAGCTTTGTAATAAGATGAGATCCTAGTTGTTGATTCTTGGTCATATTTTCCATTCGGGTTTTGTTCATAAAGTCTTTGCCTACACCAATATCTTCAAGAGTTCTACCTATTCTCTCTTCCAGTAGATTTAGTGTTTCTGTTTTAATATTTAGGTATTTGATCCATTTTGAATTTAGTTTAGTACATGGGCATTAGAATAGTCTAGTTCTAGTCTTTGGCATGTGGGAAGCCAGTTTTTCCAGCACCATTTATTAAAGAGGTTATCTTGCATTGAGCATGTTTGGTCCCTTTGTCAAAGATAAGGCTGAGTGTATTTGGAGTTGTTTCTGCTTCTTCTAGTCTGTTCCATTGATCCTCAGGTTTGAATAATTTTTGTTTTGTTTAGTTTTGTTTTTTCCCATACTGTGCCATTTTTATCACAGTAGCTCTGTAGTATAATTTCAAGTCAGGGATTGTGATGCCCCCCTGCCTTGCCTTTGTTGCCCAGAACTGACTTTGCTATTTTAGCTTTCTTCTGGTTCCAAGTGAATTTTAGGAATGTTTTCTTTAGTTCTGTGAAGTATGCTAATGGTACTTTGATTGTGATGAATGCAGTCTAAGAGGGAAATTAAAGCAATGAACTCTCACATCAGGAAAACAGAATGAGATAAAAAAAAAAACCCCTAATGTTGAACCTCAAACATCTAGAAAAGCAAGAGTAAGTCAATCCCAAAGTATGTGGGAGGAAATTATAAAGGTTAGAGGAGAAATTAATGCAATTGAGACTAACAAAAAATAAATGAAGAGTTGGTTCTTTGAAAGATTAATTAAAATTGACAAAACATTAGCCAACCTTACAAAAAGAAAGGAAGAAAGAAGAAAGAAAGAAAGAAAGAAAGAAAGAACTCAAATTCACACAATAAAAATGAAAAGTGCAAAATCACAATGAATCCTACAGAAATCCGGAAGATCATCAATACCTACTCCAAGAACCTGTAGTCTAATCAGCTAGAAAACACAGAAGAAGTGGATGAATTCCTAGATATATATGAATTACCAAAGTTGAATCGGGAAGATATAAAAATTCCAAATAACCCAGTGTCAGTCAAACAAATTGGAAATATAATTAAAAATTACCAACAAAGGAAAAATCCCAGGTCCTGATGGATTCACTACTGACTTTTATAAGAAATTTAGAAATGATCTAATGCCATTACTTGTCAAATTCTTTAATGGAATTGAAAGAGAAGCAATACTCCAAAAGTCATTCCGAGAAGCAAGTATTACCCTGATATCAAAACCAGAGAAGGACCCAACCAAAAATGAGAACTACAGCCCAGTCTCCCTAATGAACAAAGAAACAAAAATCCTCATTAAGATACTGGCAAATAGAAAGCATCATAGCTTCAAGAAGATTATATGCCATGACCAAGAGAATTCATCCCAGGTATGCAGGGATGGTTCAACGCATGCAAATCAATTAATATAATTCACCACATTAACTTAGTCAAGGACAAAAAACCATTTGATCATCTCAATAGATGCAGAAAAAACATTTAACAAAGTCCAACACCCATTCACGATAAAAACCCCTATAAAAAATTGGAATGGGTGGTCTTTATCTCAATCTGATAAAAGCCATCTATGATAAACCTTCATCCAACATCATACTGAATGATCTAAAAAAGAAAGCTTTCACTTTAAAATCAGGAATGAGACAAGGATGCCCACTATCACCACTCCTGTTCAATATAGTTCTAGAAACATTAGTCAGAGCAATTAGACAAGAGAAAGAAATAAAAGAATGAAGATAGGAAAGGAAGAAGTTAATGTTATTTGAGATGACATGATACTCGACATAGAAGACTCCAAAAGTTCCACCAAAAGACTTCTAGATTAAAAAACCAGATTCAGCCACATAGGTGGATACCAAGTCAGCACTCAAAAATCAATATCCTTCCCCTGCACAAGTAACAAATTCACCGAGAGAGAAATTATGGAAACTGTGCCTTTCATTATAGCACCAAAATAAAATGAAATACTTAGGAATCAATCTAACAAAGAAAGTAAAAGATCTCTACACTGAAAACTACAGTACTTTGAAAAAGGAGATTGAAGAGGATATCAGAAAATGGAAAGATACCTCTTGCTCTTGGGGAGAAAATATCAACATAGAGAAAATAGCCAGAAATAGCTTTAAGCTTTAGAATGTAGGGGTTAAGGGACATGAGGGGTTTTGTAACACACTGGTAATTACGGTTTGCAAATTGTATATGCACTTTGATCTTTATTCTAAAAGTGACAAGGAAGGCTTTGGATAAGAACCTGGCCACTTAATCTCACTTTTGTGTCTTTGAATTTCTACTGGAAATGCTTGGAGGAAAATAGTTAAATGCTAGTCCAATTGGAAAGTAATTTCACATCAAGTAGAAGAAGTAGTTGGCAAACTGCCTTGGGATTATACACTGTATCTCTTCAAGGCAGTGTATTAATCTTTATTTCATTGTATCACTGCTGGATTACATAATAAGTATCATTACTTCTGAGTGGTGAATGATTTATGGCAAGTGTTAATGCAGAGTTCAAAGTGGGAGACCATATCAGAGAAGGCAGCCGATGTGATTGGCAGTTGTGGAACTCCAGAATGGAAGCATTCAAGAATCCCTTTTGTTAAAGTGGAAAGGAATGCCTCCATTACATGGCTGTGTTGCACTCTTTGAGGTGATTTAGGGATATGTGCCTCAATTAAGAGACAATGTTGGCACACATGTACGGCAGCACACACCCCAATCCCAGCATTTGGGCATCTGAGGCAGGAGAATCATGAGTTTGGGGCCAGCACAAGGAATTCCTGCAAACCTGCACTGCATAGGCTGGTTGTGTCTCAAAAACAAAGTAAAATCAAATCTGCCACACCTACATTCAAGTAGAAATGGCAGAAAGTAAAACTTGGTGTTTCAAATCAAGAACAAGACAATCTGAAATAAATCCATGTATAAATTACATAAAGTTAAACCAGGTATAAGGAAATAACCACAGGCTGAGTGTCCCCAGGGTATGGGTGCAGGGCTGAAAGTAACTGTTCTTTGGCGAGATGGGAAGCACTGCCCTCTGAACCACCCAGCTAAGAACTAAGAGCTGCAGTGTGTCTGACCATGCTTCCCTGAGCTCAAGCTGAGATCAGCCCTGCCTGAGAGCTGAACTGTGAGGAAACCGGTGCGAGACTTCCTAGGAACCAATGAGGAAGCCCCACATCAGAATCTGAGTTGTAAAACACAAATTCACAGGGTAGAGATGAACGACAAGGTTTTTGTCTTCCAGATCTGAATTTAGGAGGCTGTTGTTTTTATGCAAGTCAGACTATTTTGAAAATGCCCTGCAAACCATCTTTGCAAGTAGCACACAACCAGAATACACGCTTCCAAAATAATTTTGAGGGTGGCAGTCAGCCTACAAGGAGGAAAGTGTGAGTTCAAGGTAAAGAGCGGTGGTAAAGGACCAAAAGTTTCATTTCCTTCAAAAAGTAGAAAAATATTAGTAACTATTGCACAAATAGGCAGAGAAATTGTACTTCCCTATTCATAATAACTTGAGAAATGTAAAGTACCTCTTTCAGTTTTCTGCCTATGTTTTTAAATGACTTTTATTATCCATGCAATGAACTTTTTTCTAGAATCATCATGAATTTTATGTTATTATCTAGTCACAACATTTACTAATCATGTACACACAGTAAGAACTGCAAGAAGTCATTTATTAATTAGAAATTTCAAGTCCTTAACTTTAATATGACTTAGACTCTGGAACCAGTGCTTACTAGCTATACTGACCAAAAAGTCACAGAATGTCTCATTCAATAATGAATAGGATGCTGAAAAGCATCTGAAAAAATGTGAAAGTCAATTATATTTGGATACTATAATAAAGCTTGAGAGTTTGTACTTGTTGAATATTATATGGACAACATTTCTCCAGAAGCAGTAACTTTGAAATAGATTGTGTTCTCATTGTTTAATCTTTTAATTTGTGCATTTTGATTTCTGTTGGCATAAGAAGAACATAGCATGGATTTTAAGTTCTAAATTAAATAAACACTGACTACTGTATCTTACCCTGGTATACAACTGTTATAAATTCATGCAAGGCATACTTACATGTATGGAGTGCTAAAAAGTTACAAAAATAGTATGCTCAAGAAATTGTTCACATGCCAATAAGATTAAATAACTGTAACATTTGTAATAAATAAAGGATAATAAATATTAATTAATAATATAGAGGATACAACAGGAGTTTAGACTTGAAAGTGTTTGGCCTCCAATGCAATCATTTTTTTCATAGGTGAGCTTTATTTTAGTCCAATAAGACATTTACAGTGCATACATATAAACACTGAAGGAAAGTCTTCAAAGGCTGTAGCAGGAGCATTTATTTTACTTATAATTACCTTATAAAAAGTGGCATCCTATACTTATTGCTGTGTATCTTCGTTGAAATATTTGCTTTGTATTCTGAGGGGTTTTTTTGTATTTTTATAGCCAACAATGAGATATTTCATACATGGTAATATTTGATAAATCTGCTTTTCAGAGGAGGGTCATAGCTCTATGACTAAGGGAAAGCTACATTTGAAGACTAGGACAATGTTCTCCAGTGAAATCACTAATTATTGGATTGGGGCAAGAAATATATAAACTGATCTTGGAGCATCTTAAAGTGTCAGAAAGTAAGAAGAAAGATAAATACACAATTTTGTATATACATATTAAAGGATTAACCAAATAATAAAAGGGATCCCAGTGGCTAATGGATTATTATAAGCAACAAATATAGTAATATTGGTTCATAATCTAAAATATAAGATCAACATCTTTGAACCCACACTGATATAAGTGAGCGATTAGTATATAAATAAATGAGGTGGAAGAGACAAACTGTGGAATATCTTGAAATAACTGAGGTGGCAGTGCGGCAGGTGTGCTTTCCGTGCACGGGGGCTGCAGATCGAGGCTCCCTTCCCAGGTGTACACTGCGTGAAAATGCGGCCAGTGAGTGATTCCGTAGCGGAGGAAACCTGGACGAACTGCTCTGTACAAAAGAGCAAAATCAACCGAAACCCTGAAAAGTTAGGTTGTAGGTAGGTAGCCTTGATTTTATAGGCGAAGCATAGAGTTTTAAAACTATGTGGTTCTTCAAGGAAAGCTCGTAATTGTCTAACTGAAAAAAAAATCAGACGAATATCAATTGAGAGACATTTTACAAAGTGTCTGACCAACAACCATCTAAATGTTGGAATTAAAGTGCGAAAAACGGTCAGAGCCAGAAGGTTTCTAAGGAGATGCAGTGACTAAATTTGATGCCGTATCTTCAATGTGACCCTGGAATAAAAAGGACATGAGACTGATTACCTGTATGTTTTACATATGGCTATCTGATCACTGTTAAACCCAATTAAGCTAAAGTACTATATTTACATATAGGTGACAAAGTAATAAGGATCATTTCTGGAAACCAGCATCACACAGTTACTGAAATCAGACAAAATATACCCAAAGAATATTGCATCAAATCCCTTTCATAAGCCAAAATGTAGTGATTTGTAATACAATACTAGCATGAAAAATTGAAAAACAGGGGAGAAAAAGGATAGTCTGTCATGAACCATTAAGATTTATTCCAGGAATGCAAGTTAGGTTTATTATTCAAAATATTAATCAATGTAATTAGTCACATCAACAGGCTAAAACAGAAAATGACATGATCATTGCAAATAGAAGTGAAACTAGCATGGGTAAGGTAAAGTTCAGGAAAGAGTAATCATTCATAGTAAAACCTCTCAACAAATATGAATGACAGAAATGCTATTCAGTCTTGTTTAATCCAGTGTAAGTTCCAGTTCATTAAGGCAAGTAAGGAAAAATAAATAACAATAAAAATATATCCATATATTAGATAACATGCAAATCAATGTAGAATACCTAAAAGAATGTATGATAAAATTTATTGAAAGAAATAATATTCTGCAATATCATGTAGTATATGATTAATACACAATATTTTTATTGCAACATTCTTTGTATGAATAATTACAAATTGAAATTAAGTCTTATTTATTATAAAATTCATAAGCTAGAAATACTTAGAGATAAGTGCAAATTATTTTCAATTACTGTGTACCAAAAGGAAAAAATCCTGAAATAAATTAAGGAAAATTTAAGTAAAATAGAGACTTTTTAAAAAAATTGATGGCCTGGAACACTCCATACGAATAGAATGAGAGTTGTCTTCCAGAATGATTTATGGATTTAATATATTCATAATAAAAGTGCTGGCAGATTATTTGGTAGAAATGGATCAGCTGGATAAAAATTTTATGAAAATACAAATTACCTGAGAGCTAAAAATTTTGAAATGATCATGGTTTTGTGTAAAGATAGATTTAAATCTCAAATAAACAATATAAAATTGAGGAAACAACAAAGGTATTAATTTTGGAAAAACTTCCAAGGTGACTGAATAGGGAAAAGATGGTCTTTCAACAAATGACTGTAACATTTGGAAATATGTTTTGTGATGAAAAAAAAAATTTTAACTTTTACCTCACATGGCATATAGAAGTTGACTTGAATGAACAGAAATACAAATTTGAGATTGGATACTACAAATATTTTAAAGAAAAAAATACAAGAGGAGAAAATCTTAATGCCTTTGTTTTCCGAAAATATTTTCTATAGGGTACAGAAACATACATCAAAAAAGAAAATGAACTGAAATTCATTAAAACTTCAAAAAAATCTGTTCTTAAAAAGGTATAGTTGGAGAAATAAAACTATAATAGAGTCTGGAGGAATATACTTACATTATATTTATGTTATGAAATACTTGCACCCAGATGCATTAAAAGTATAGTATATCATATTATATAATACAATATGCAATATAAAATGCAATGTGAGATAATATGTAGTATAAAATGTAACATAACTGAATAAGATAAGTGGGATTCAGTGCTATAAATATACTCAAACAGGCACTATGTAGAACATTATCATATGACAAATCAGTCGATAAAAGTATGCCCAGCATCATTAGTCACTGAAGAAATGTAAACTAAGTCACATGGAGGCACCACAGAGCCCACTTACCCAGCAATAGTTTTAATTGCTGACAAGAGCAGTTGCTGGTGAGGTAGTAAATCAAGTAATATTCCTAGTAAAAATGCAAAACTGCCCAATCACTTTGAAAATAGATTAGCAGTTTCCTATAGAACTAATCACACACTTGTCATATGATACTCAGTGCATTGGATACAATCTAAACGTCCACCAACTGATAAATGGAAAAATAAAGACATTTACTGCATGATAGATTAGTATTCAGAACTCAAATGGAAAAGGATTGCTGATGTACACGGCATTGTGAATGTATTTCAAATCCCTTATGCCAAGTAGAGCAATTTATCAACAATAGACAATACTGTTTGAGTCTATTTATAGAAAATTTTAGAAATGACAACCTGTCATTATAGAAAGCAGATCAATTGGTCAGGATTCAGGGTTAGAGGATGAGTGATTGATGCAAATGGATGCAAGGAGAATTTGGATTTGAGTGGATTTAAATACCTTATCATTGAATTGATAATTTCTAATAAATTATATATAAAGCTTAGCTCAGTAAAACTGACTAAAATGTGATTGAGGCATTCACATATGAAGAAAAGTGTGCGTAGCTCTCACTATCCACAAAAATGAATTCGAATAAATCATAGATCTAAATGGAAAATGGAAAACTGTAAAAACCTTAGAAAACTTAAATTGTATTAGTTTGTCAATGATTTTTGAAATACAGTGCCAAAGACATGATCTGTGAAAGAATTAACTGATAATCTATACTGAAAGTTAAATTGATGGGAAAAAGATTAAGGGAATGAAAAGACAAACCACATACTGAGACAATATCTACAAAAGACAGCCAAAGAACACTCGTGGCTTAAGTCTAAGAAAAAGAACAATCTTATTTTAAAAGCAACCATAACACCTGAAGGAACAGCTTAGCGTATGTAAAGATATTTACTGCATCACACATCCTCAGAAAAGTGCGAAGAGAAGCAATGAGGAGCTACCAGGGCGCAGCCATTAGAACCATCAAAACCCAGAACGCCAATGAGGATCTAGCACCCTGGGAGCTCTCCTCCACCACCGGTGGGAATGCAAAGTGGTACAGCTATTTTCTTTCTTTTCTTTCTTTCTTTTTTCTTTTTTTTTTTCTTTTTTTTTTTTTTCGCACCGAGGATTGAACCCATAACCTTGTGACTGTAAGGCAGGCATTTAAGACACTGAGTCAAACTCCCGGCCCTTGGTACAGCTCTTTCAAGACAGTATGATGGTTTCTCACAAGACTGGAAATGCTGTGACCGTATGACGGAGGCATCCTGCTCTGCTGCATTTATTCAAAGGAGTTGAAAGCTCATGTCCACACCAAGCCTGCTCAGTGTGTATATGGTGGCTTGACCCGTAACTTGAAAATTCGAAAGAACCAAGATGTCCTTTAGTAAGTGAATGAGTAAATGGATTTCAAGTGACAGTAAGATATTATTCAGCACTGAAAAGCAATGCTAACAACCCATGACAAAGCATAGAGGAATCTCTCGAAATCTGTATTTTTTTATTTTACAAACATAAAAATAGCAATGAAACAGTTTCAAAACAGGTTAGTAGATATTCAGAGCACAAGATACAGGTATGATATCATGTCCAAACAAACCCTTCTTTGCAATGAACTATGAGAAACTAGCTGTAGAACTATCTTAACTACCTTGTATATACATACATTTTTATTATTAAGCAAAAGAAGATAAGAAAGTTCTACCTGTTGTATGATTTTAACTAGTTACATTTGGTAAAAGGCAAAACTTTGGAGACTTTAATAGTAACAGTGGTGTCCATGAATTTCAAGTTGAGTAGACAGAGCACTATTGTATGTGGCCCTCTAATGTGAATACATACAACTTTTCTCACATCTCTAGACTATTGTCCATTAAAGGAGAGCCTGAATATGAGCTCTCTTTCTTGGCGATGATGTGACAATACAAGTGCATGCATTTTAGCACATGTGTCACTCTGATGGGGATTGTTGTCAGTGAAGGTGGCTGGGCATGTCTGAGTATAGGAGATGAATAGTGACTTTATGGACTTTCCAGTTAATTTTGCTGCAAACTAAAAGACGTTCTGAAAATAAAGTCTATTAAAAGGAGCAAAATACAATTCACAGCTTAAACAACTAGTAATTTTAGGTTTTGGATATATGTGGAAACAAAGTAGATGTCAACAATGCTAAAAGTTATATAAGAGAATAGAAGTGTGTGCTCCTAATGGCTTTGCTGTATATATGTGGCAACACTATCTGATGGCAGAATGTGAGAGATAAAGAAGCAGAAGGAGTCCCCTGAGTACTCATTTTAAAAATAAAATGAACAAGTGCCAGAAAAAAATGAATTACTCAGGATAGGCAGTTAATCTACAAAGAAAATAGAAAAAGTAAAAAAAAGCAAAACCATAGCAGAAAATAGATGGAACAAAGAAAGATCAAATGACAAGATGATAGACTTAGTAGAAGCTCACATGTGTGCACACACATAACTAAGTGAATATAAATAGCTAAATCAAGATTCCTTCGGCCTCATGAGGCATGCTGCCACATGCCTGTAATTCCAGCACTGAGAGAATCAGGCAGGTGGGCTGCAAGTTCAAGGTCAGATTGGGCTACACAGTGGGTTTGAAGCCAGCCAGAATTGCATAGTGAGAATATGTATCAAAAAATATTTCCTAGGCCTAGAAACACCATAAAATATTACAAATGGGATTTCATTAAATTAAAAACGTATGTTCCTAAAAAAAATTAGCTATAGTGTGCAAGAAAATACTTGAAACACATCATTGATAAAAGTCTTGTATGTGGTACATATAAAGAACTCACAGAATTAAATCTGCGTTAACGCCTTGTGCTCTTACTGTGCAATAAATGTCATCTGTATCTCAATGGTTTAAAATGTTTAAAGTTGGTTTCTTGCTTGTTTTCTGTATGAGATTCACAAATATTACTCTGAGTTCCCTGGAGAAACACAACCAGCAGCAAGAAATTTTTTACGAGGGTTTGGATTGTGATATGATGGAGGCTGTGCAGGACCGAGATCTGCAGTTTGGAAGTCAGAGACCCGGAGAGCCAAAGGTAAAACAGCCTGAGTCTTGAGGCGGGAGAGACCCAAATGCAGCTCCATCCAGAAGCCCTGCAAGCCTGAAAGGCTCAGGAAGCGATAGTGACTTTGGCTCAAGTCAAAGGCAAGGAAAACCTTAGAAGTCTGCCAGAGTCTGCTGAGAAAGAGGAGTTCCCCTCTGCTCCTCCTACGGCCACAGCGATTTCATTCCAAGAGGCAGTCAACTGCATAGCAGACACAAAGGAACATGATGAGATTTACTCCATCCACCCTCTCCAGTGCTAGTCTCAGGCACAGGCACACTCGGAAGAGGCGACTCAATGCCTTGACGTCCCATGGCCGATGGCCCCATCCAGATCAGGTCAATACACAGCTTTAATTGTGCTGGCACCAGGTGTGCCCTGTGCATGTCTTTGAAATTCTCGACTCCAGGCTGAAGGTGCAGCCCCTTTCTGGGCTTGGAACCGTCGAGGGAGGCAGTTGGAAAGGCAAGGGGACTGGCAAAGGAGAACAATCTTTGATCGAAGTTTGCCCTGAACGTGGACACTGGTCACTCTTCTTACATTTTGTGGACTAAAAGACATCACATAGTTGAGTTGATGTGAATGACTGGGGAAATGAACGACTGGATATGGTGTGTGCCAGATGGAAGCAAGTGCTGATAGTCTCGGGGGTGGGGTGCCTGGGAACCATGACTCACGTCATCCTGTTGTCTTCACAGACTCTGGCAGATCTGATTTTTCTAATGAATTTCAGATTTAACATAGATTAATTTAACATGAAGCATCTTTATCTATGCGATGCACTTTATGAATGTGAAAAAGGCCCGAAATAATAAACGATACGTTTACTTAAAAATTATTTACAGAAATCAAGGTCATATCATTTAGAATATCAGATAAAATTAATGATTTATTTTTCATTGTTATTTTGTATGAACCACTATTATTTAATAAAATATTAAACTAATTATTTATTTTAATCACAATTGACATGCAGAAATTTGCTCCTTTGGAAAGTGTAATGTGAGGTCTGTTTACAAGTCATATTTTAAGTTATCTTCAAATCTTACTATTCTGCTTCCATATCCAGAAAACAATATGTGATAGAGGAAACCTCATTGTGTTCCTTTATTACTTTTCCTTTTTTTTCCCTTTATAGCACTATAATTCCTCAACCATTCCAACACACACACACACGCACACTCACAAAAACACACACACAAACTCTCTCCCGTGGTTTTTGAAAGGCATGGGCTTGCATCATTTCAAATGTAATTTTTCAGCTTCTCTTGCAGCTAGGAGTGGCCCTAGGAGTTATGAAATGGTAGTAGAAGTGATATAAACCATTATCTCACAGCATTCAAATGAATGACAATTTTTCTTCATTTTTTTCTTCTGCCTTTTAATCATCTAGGAAAAGACAAAGACTGAAACAGTAGCAACCCAAGACCTAGAGAAAATAGGTGGAAAAAGTTCTAAGAAGGATGATAGGACATTTATTCTGAGCTCCTGGATACTCAGGTGCAGCTTGCTTACCTACCTGGTATGTTCTTTGGATTGTTCACTTTGGATTAATTTTGAGGAAAGAATGAAAACAAATCTATCCTGCTTGAGCTACTGTAATTTGGAGTCTCTTTTACAGTAGTTTAGGCTATATGTTCATAACAGATAAGCAGACAAAGAATATGGTATTCTTCATGTAAGACTTAAAGTTGGCTAATTAAATGGAACCAACTAAATGTTCAGGAGTTCCTAGCAGTAAGTCTTGGCATCAGCTACTTGTACAACTTGCTTTAGTAGTTTTATCAACTCTATGTGCCTCTTGGTGATCTCTTTGCTGTCTAACCCAGGTCATAAAATAATTATTCAGAAAGATTTAATCAAATACTCAGGAGATGAATAAATTTTAAAGTCAAAGGTTATATTCTTTAATTATAAAATAGAAACTGGAATTAATTTTTTCACCTTTTAACCAAGGACCTGGGAGTTTAGTTTGATCACTTTTCACTCTTAGAAAGCCTCCTAACCCATTCTGATTTTCTGGATTTTCTCACCCTTGTGTGTGTTGAATATTGGTTATTCTTACTATAGGAGCCTTGTGGAAATGATGTCTATTGGTCTTCCTTAAAATAAGAACCATGCTCTTGCTTGATTTGCCAAGAACAGAGATATCTGATTTTATGATTAGCAGTCAGAAGTCATTCATTACTTGTAAACAAACTCAGTGTCTCAACATTCCATTGTTTAAGCTCTCCTGTAGTCCAACAATGGGAATGTCTGTCTTTGAGTTACTAATGAATGTATTCCTCACAATCATTTTGCATTGTTTCTTTGAGTCTATGTATTAGGTTATTAAATTCTCTTTGTTTCCTTTTTCTCACAATAATGGAATTAATAAGAATATTTGGGTCACATTTTGCTTCAGGAAAACCATACTCTCTAAACAAGGAGCTGCTATTGTCTTCAACAAAATGCAACTTTCAAGTCAGATCTCAGGTAAGACTTCCACAGAAATAATTGAAAATATAAGGAAAAAAAAGTAAAGGAAACTGGTGCTCCACCTTCCCAAATGTCTCTGACCTCGAAGGAAATGGACAGTGCCTGAAGAATGTGTGATGGCCCTGGTCCAGTGCGACTTCTCTGTTACCCCAACCCTTGATCACCTCTCTCCCTCAGCTCAAGTTGTGTCTGTAGCTAGTTTTCATTTTTCCATTTTTCACTTCGTGATTTATCTGCTGCAATGGAGGACTCAGTCTGTTTACTGTAACTGTGTTTTTATTATCCTTGTCTAAGGATAACTTTATGATTATGAGTTCCCTCCGAGTCTGCTCTAAAGTCTTTGTTGCCAGCACTCTACAGCATTACTTTAAGTCATAATGTCTTACAATACACTGCTGAATATATTGCTGTACAAACAGAACAGACATTTATTTCCTTCCCTCCTCAGATTTTAATTCAACAATCAAATGTCATGGGGAGTGGTTTACTCAATGCAGCAAATGAAATAGATATAGATCCTCTCACTAAAAATGGCTGCTAAGAAAATTCCACAGAAACATACACATTACACATTCATAGCTTTCCTGTACTTGCAAACCTCCAGTATTTTCATTTATTTTGTAAATGTAAAGATAAGCCTGAGGGCTATCTTGAAACATATTGCACAGCAGACACCTTAATGGGATATGAATGTGGAACTGTCAAGTTTTGCTTACAAATAATGTTATTTTCTAGACAATTTTATTTTGGGGATTTGTAGCTGTTTTTTTCTGAGTGAGTATATGGATCAAACCAAGATATGTCAATAAAAGTGCAGAGGAAATGTCTTATGGATATGAACACATTATCTGATAAAAATTCGTATGTTGCTATTTGCTCATGGCTGGAGATAAAGATAGGCCAAACCTCAGCAAAGAGGAAAGAAATCCTGTGCATTTAGCTTCTTCAGCACACTGAGCACATACCCAATATTCCAAACCAGCACAGTGTAGATATTTCTTGGGGGATCTGCAGTTGTGTTTATGATCAGTGAGAAGAGTGTTGTTGTAAAATAATTTTGACCTTAAAAGAACTGTGGTGTTGACTTGCTTATTGTTTTGCTGATACTGAGAGTGTTCACTTGCCTCTCCTTGATTGATATTTATCTATAAAATTGAGATGTGCAGAGAACAATTCCAAGTCAGAGAGTCATAGTTTAGCACATTCCTGACCACTTTCCTCACCCCCACCCTGTACTAGGAGGTTGCCTCATAATGTTCAAGAATGTATCCTCTGAGGTCATACAGCTGAGCAAGATTAAATACCCTCACTGCCAAATTCCCTGGACCCATGTCCTGAGCATTCTGTGCAGAACAAAGTGAGGATAATAATGATTCCTTCCTCAGAGGTGCTGCAGTGAACAGGAGACAGAGTATGTGATGTATTGAGCACACATCAGATGAGACCTACCTCCAATCTAATGACATTTCTATTACCCCACTGTTTGAGAATTTCTCTCTACCTGCTTTTGGCCGTGACGATGTTGCTCCTCCAGTGCAGGAAACCTCGTGTTTCCCTTGTGCCTTGGACACATCCAGAGCTGCTTCAAGACCATTGCCACAATAACGCTACATTTCTTTTACATTTGGGAATATTCACAGTGCTTGTATCCAGCACTTGGGCTTTCTGTATTGTTGGTCAAGAGACTGGAGGCCTAATATTTACATATCTCTATGACTATTTTGATATTGCTAGGAAGAAGCATTAACAACACATAAAAATGTTCTGGTTTAGGTCTGAAATGTTCCCCAAGGTCTCACATTTTAAAACATCACACTTTTAGGGAATTGCTGGGTCATGGGGCTGCGGCTTTGTGTTGTCAGGTGGTGAGTCTGGTCAGAAGAGCGAGGCCAGTGTGGGCCTGACCTGAAAGGTGTATCTTGTCCTGAGCTTTTCCTTTTGCTCTTGCTGCTTTCAGATTGCCAGAGGTTGAGCAGTTTCCCACTGCCATGTCCCTCCACCGTGCTGGTTCTACCATGGAGCCAAAAAACCATGGACTGCATGTTCTTAAACTGTGAACCACAACAAACTTCCCATTTAAGCTGCTGGTGTTGGGTATTTAGTCCCCACAAAGGGAAAGCTGACTTATACAAATGTTTCTGAACTTTAGAAAATGATAAAACTACTTAGTTCCCATTACGTGAGAAGCATAGGGGAGGTGTGATTACAAATAGAGTATAATGTGGTTTGCTGTAACTAATTTGAAAAAGTGAGTCTTTCACACTGCAATGTTGGATCAAAGCATTGTGCAGACTTGAAATAAGTTAATAGAAAATACTGCAAAGTGAAAAGGACAAATAATATGAAACACTAAAATAATTGCTTATATTTTATTTAAATTTCTAAAAAGAACAGAGCTTCCCAGGCAAGAATCAAAGTCAATCTCAGCAAGGACAATATTGACCTAATAACAAACAAGGTTTCATTTTCAAGTCAAACACAAATCTTCAAAATTTATCTTAAAAGAGTTCACACTGTGATTTTACAACTATCAAAAGAAACAGAAGAAATTACTAGAGAAAATGTCCAGGACATTTGATATTTGGGATGTTGGAGAGAAGATTAGTAATGTATACTAAATGTTCTGTACTTAGCAAACATAAGCTTCAAGTTACTCTTATCCCATGGGAAAACTGTTTCATCTGTAATGTAAGATTGTAGCAATACTTCTTTCATTGTTAAAGATGGAAACCATCATCCATTTTTAGAAGACTATTTTCTAGGTAATATATGTACAATACATCAAATTCAAATTGCATCAAAAAGTATATGGTGCCACTTTTTCTCCTTCACAGTCCCATCCACTCATTTCTTCCCAGTGGAAACCTCAGTTTAGCGTTGCTCCTTCTACTTGTACACACTTTAGTGTCGCCATTGACTGGGATACTGGGGTCCGAGACTTGTTATTTTACCTGCATGATATTTCAAACTGGAATCAGCACTTTGTACATCAGCATTCAGGGTTCGGGAGATACCCTGTCCTACATGGAGGGGTGGTGTCAGGCTCTCAGGTGATCAGAATCGAGTTTCTTTGAGTACTGGGCTCAACAAGCAACAGGGACCCTGTGTCACCCACCATCTTATGAGGAGGTCAGCCCACAAGTCATCAACCTTGAAACAGGTAACACTTATCTCTCAGAGTCTTACTTTAAGACTTATTTATAACCTTATGTTTCCTTCCTTTCCCAGATGGTGAATTTCCAGGAGCCACCTCTGAGCCCAAACTCAAATATCATAAAACATTTTATCTCTGATCAACTCAGTTGTATGAATTACCCCCTCAGATGAATCACAGATTACAATGAGTGATGAAAATACACTGCAAATGTTTAAAAAATTATTACTTGAAATCACACTTGTATGAATTATACCCCTCAGAATATTCCCTCAGCTTCAAACATGCTTTTCCCCATTGTCCTTGTCTCTTTCTGAAGCTGGCCAGGAAGTACTCGCTTCTGTCTGTGAAGTTTGATCCATGATATGGTGAACACTGCTACTGAGCGCCACTCTGTGAAAGAGCAGGCACATAAAAACATTACAGTACTTCCTCAGCATGACTGGCACCCTGTGACTTCTGGCTCTACCTCAACATAAAATAACTGTGAAAGGTGAATGTTTTGATTAGATTCAGGACATTGGGGCAACCATGACAGCATGACTAAAGACACTAAGGAAAGAGGACTTCCAGAGCTGCTTCAGAAACAGGCAAGGAAGGTGGGACAAGTGCATTCAAAGTGAGGGAGAGTATTTTAAGGGAGATTAATGGCAGTGTGTCTTATATTGTAATAGCTTTGCTTTTTACTCAGACACATCATATTTTTCATCACACCTTGTATATTTATCATGTTACTTACCATGTTCACTGCCTACATCTACTTACACTTTATCTACCTGATGTATTGATACACATAGCCACGTGGTGACTTCACCCCTTCTCCTGGCTCTCAGTTTCATCTGAGTTTCTCTCAAATGTAAATGGGTAGCCCAGATCTCTTCTGTATATGTAATACCTTACTTAATTAATTCATTTGAAAATCACATTGCCTTTCTGAGTCTGAAACTCGACTTTAGCTAATACTTATCAACATAAGGTAATTTTTCTGTAGATGTCATTGAATTTTTACAAGTTAATTATTTGGTAAAATCATTTTTTGTAATGGAGTCTGTTAATCATTCAATGTGTCACTGTGTTTGACTTGAAATTACTTGATTGATTCATGCTGCCACTTTTTATTAACATGAGCATACTCAGGTTTTGTTGACATTAGTTGTACCATGTAAGAATCTGTGGAAACAATCACCATCTTATGTCCCCATCTGGCTGTTCTCTGTGAGCGTGAATTCCTGGAATCTCTTCTCTTCTTATAAAGACACCTGTCACATTGCTATAAGGCCTCGCTCTCACCACCACACTCAACCTTAATCATCTCTCTAAAAGCCCCATCTTAAAACACAATCACATTAGGTTTGTGGCTTTATACTAAAATTTTGAAGAAATGTGATTTCATCCATAACGCTCTCACCTTATGGTTGTGTTCCAAGTGTGGGTAGAGTTGTGTGAATTCTCTCTAACTTTGTACTCAAACTCTAAATCTTTGTCGCAGAGCTCTGTATTTAGTGGCCTGTAGGACTATACCTGAATCCTCTAGTTTGGTTAAGGGAAGTCCGGCTAATAGGCTCTAATTGCTGCATGGGCTTGGAGCATTCCCTGAGTTATAACCTGTCCTGCAATCTGGTCAAATTAAACCGTCACTCCTTTGCAAGGATTACTTCCTGAGGTCAGTTTTTGAGTTACACTCTTTCCCAGGGAGGGTTGTTCACAGTTATCTCTTTTCCTGGTTTTCTTAGGTAAACTAATTGATCTACATTGCACTTAATTGCTTACCACCATGGTTCTTGAAAGTACCTTTAAGCTGGACTTATCCACTCTGTTCCTTGGAAAGTTACTTGGGAGAATTTGAAGCTACCTAGTTCTTTGGGATATTTCTGTCCCTGGACCAAGCCTCTGAAGCATTACTCTAGAGTTAGGAGCATGGGTACTGGATCACTTCTCTCAGAGTGACACTCCTGCTTGGTGAACTCAGCCCAGGATGGAGGCATGAGTTTCTGATTTCCTCAACTCCCTCTCTAGAGTGTGTCTTCCATCCCAGGTGAGACAGGCACAAGCACCCAGAAGCTCTGTGGTTGACATTTTGCCGCAGTGAGGGGAGAACTCCCAGCTCACAGGTGAGAGCTGAGAGGAGGAAAGGGATTCTCACGTCCGGGACATCCCAGCATGGGGCTGGGAAGAGGGAGGAGACCTGCAACCTCCCTCATAGAGTGGAGCCTTGGGTGGGTGCTGGAGGGAGACAGAGCTCCATCTTCTTGGTGCTGCCCCGCCTGGAGCAGAGCTTCCATCGCTGTGGTTTGTGTGAAGGGAAGGGAGAGTGTTGTGGCTCCAGGGCAGGAGAATCTTCACAAGTTTGCTTCTATTTAATCAATTTTCTTGCATACACACATATTTGCTCTGTTCCCTTTGGAAAATCTTTAGTCTTTAAGTGGACATTTTCTACTGAAGTTTCACTCTTACCCCAGCATGGTTCTCTGATGGCCATTCTAGGAGCCATCTCTCCTGATGGGTTCTTGTCACAAAAACTTACTAGGTACTACTTTTCCCATTGAACCGGTGAGTAAAATAGCAGTGCTTATAAAATAGTATTTTATTCTTCTGTATTATTTCTATTATGCATAATTGCCTTAAACCACTTGAGATGTATAAAGAAGAATGAGTTCATTTTAGTTTTCTGAGTGGAATAATCTTTCTTTCAAGAAAGACATCTTTGGACTTTCAGTTCACTTTAAGCAGTATTTTTATGGTGTTTAGGAAAGCCTCAGAGATTTCCAAATGGAACAAATAGCAAACGTCCCCGAAAGTGGGGCAGGGAAGTTGCAGAGAGGAAATATGACATTAATTTGAGGTGAGACAAAATGCAAACAGACATGGACTCCCAGTGACTGGTTACACATATTAGTCAGTCACTGCTTTGAGAAGTGTTAATGCTCTGGAAACAGGTTTGCATCTGCTCTGAAAGCTGCTAACGGTCGCAGTTAGGTTTGGCACAGAAATGCAATCCTCACAAGTGTGTTCCTATGAGGTTTGTGGGTCTTTAACCTGGTAAAAGCCTGTTACTTGATTAAGAAAAAGAAATGCTTCCTTGCAGAGTGGAAGACAGATACATCACATATTGATTAAACAAGGATGAATTAACATCCACAAAATAGCATTTGGAAAAAAAGAGAGCTGTATTTACTCTTGACCCAGGTATTTTCCTTCCCTGTATCCTGTGAAAGGAGCTAAAGGTATCATATTAAAATAATGCACACACACACTCATGTTTACAGCAGCACAACTCATAAATGCTAAATCTTGGGAGCAGCCCATATGACCATCGAAAAATGAATGGATAAAGAAAATATGGTATTTTGAGTATTGCTCTGCCTCAAAGAAGGGTAAATGTGAGTCACATGTAGGAAAATGTATGTATTTTGATATTATGTTAAAGGAAATCAATCAGACTAACAAGCTTAAATATCACATAGTTTTTCTTACATGAGAAACCCTAAGTATAAATAAATTAAAGAATAAAATAAAAGATAGATAATAGGAAACAGAGAGATATTTTGCAAATTAGGAGACCAAGAGATGGAAGGAAAAGAGAAAGACAGGAAAGAGAAAGGGGAAATAAAAAGAATTAAAATGTGTTATGTGAGTGGATGTATCTTCTCCTCACAATGAATGCAATCATTAATATGGCAAACATGTACTAATAAAAATAATAATTAAAGACAAAAACAAAAGTTTTTCTTTAAAGGATTTTAAGCCCACTGGAGATCAAGTTTGTGGTAAAAATTTCATGGCAATGATTTAGTTTCTTAGAAAAGATAAACCTAAAACTTTTGTGCTTTCATTTTTATTAAACAGGTCTAATAACAAAACTCAGCCATTGCTTTCCTTAATTATACTGACTTGTTTTTTAAATTTGAAATTTATCCATTAGAAATTGCTTTAGCTAATATGTTTTCTTAATTTCATAGAAATGTGTTTGGAATTTGTAATTAGCATTGAATTTACCTCTGCTTGAAATATATTGTCAGGGTTGGAACATTACTTAATTTTTAAAAAATATGTGTGTTGACTCAGCTGGATGTGTATATAGTTTTGAAGCTTCCACTCAATCAACTAATTAGTTTGTACTTGGAAGGACAAGAGCAAGTCTGAACCATGAGATGCTCTTCAGGTTTTACTCTCCTGTGTTCTGGGTGAGAATGTGGGTCTATGGGTGCTATCAAAGAGAGGTTATGGATTAAACATTCTTGGGCAAAACATTGTATTCATAAAAAGACTCACTGTCCTATTTCTCTTACTTACCTGTTTTATTGATGTATTGTCTTTTTTTTTTTTTTTATTTTTGTCTTTTTGAGAAAGGGTCTCCCTCTGTAATTCAGGCTGGTCTTGAGCTCATTTTGTAGCCCAGGCTAGTTTCGAACTTGGAAAGGTTCTCCTGCCTCTGCCTCCTGAGCACTGGGTTTAGAGGTGTGCACCACCATGACTGGCTGTATCTTCCCTTCTTTCTGTAGTAGTTCCTTTTCTTTCTGGAAAACTTTCATGAATCCTGTGCTTTGACTTTTCTTGAGTCCTGTTGAGCTTCTGATGATCTGAACACTTAATGCAGACTGGCATGAGATCTCTTGTTTGGCTATTTCCATGGACTATGAGCATCCTAATGCATAGAACTGTGTTGGATTCATTTTGATTCTCCAATTCCTAGATTGGTCCTTAGCCACTGAAAGACTTCTGAAAATATTTTTAAGTGAAGAAATGTTTGTATGAACTGAAATTCTGAAAGTGTCAGTGATACCTGGACTTATACACATAACTAGCTTTACAATCAAAAGAAATAAAAAAGGATCAATTACAGTTTTTTTTTCCCCCAAACCAACAGGGATAATTTTTTAGAAAAGTATCCAATCAGCTTGAGAGTTAGACTGTTTCTGTATAACATTTTAGGGGAAACAGAAAACAGAGAAATTCTTGTCTTGGTTATTTACATCCACAATGCTATATAAAGAGCTTTTATGATGCCGTGGTTTGCAGGTACTTGTCCCTCCAAAATTCGTATGTTGGCACCCAAATCCTAAGAAAATAGCACTAAAAGGAGGAGCTCCTGGGACATGGGTAGGTCACGAGGCCTCTGTGCTCATAGACGGTGTTTATGCCTCAGAGAAGGTGCCTCGGAGTGCACCCATCTTCGTGCTGCCTCACATCTCCCTGCCCCGCGGGCGCAGTGCCCACTCCTTTTGTTCTTGCACCAGGTGAGGACCACGCACTCCAGGGGTCCTCTTGGAAAGCGACACCACTGCCACATGACGGGCATCCAATGCTTTGATTTTGAAGTAAGTCCAAACCCGCAACTATGAGGAGTAAATTCCCTTCATTTATAGATATTGAAGTCTCAGGCATGCTGTCACAGTCCCATAGGCTAGGACAACGCGGCCCCTTCTCAGCGGATCAGGCCGGAACAGTCCTCCAGGGGGGTCTGGAGAGAGAATTAGTTGCGTGGAGATTTTTCCTGCGTTCTGCATCACTGTGAGGAGAAACTTGCCTCTAGGCAACTCAAATTCATGGAAAAGGCTATTTGTCAAATTTTGTGACACATTAGTTGTCACTCCGCGGTTATCAGTTGTCTTTGTCTCAAATGTCTTTATTTACATTTAGAGTACATTTTATCACTTGGGTATAAAGGGCAAATTCATTTTAGTGCATATGATTTCCTGACTGGCCTCACAAAGAAAGAAAATGAGCATTGGAAGAATTTTAACAGACCAAGTAAATTTTAAAAGTTTACTTGATGATGAGAGAACTGTAACTTGTAAAGTAACATTTTTAAGAAGTTTACAGTGTGAAATTAAGAGATACAGACCACAAAATATGGGGGGAAATGTCAGAAAAGTTTTTTTGAAAACTTAATAAGTAAACACTCAATTCTCTGTTAGCAGGTCACTTATTACTCTAGCTAAAAAAGATACTTTCCCATTTCAAAGACCTGAAGAATACAAAGAACACATATTTGGAGAACATATATTCCTCCAAAGATACACAAATGTCCAATAAATGAATAGACAGCGGTCCAACAGTGTTGCACTTCCTTAATGAAAAATTTGCTTAGATAAATTGCAGGCTAGAGAATTAAAAAAAAAAGAAATGAAAGAAAAGGAAGACAATTAGAAACTCCAGTTCATACCATTAGGATGGGCATGATTTTAATACACGAGACAAATAAAGCCACACTGGTGAGTCTTTGTAGGAACTGGTACCCTCTTATATTGCTGATGGTAGGGTTTCAGTCTCTGAAAGTTCAATGACTCCTCAAAAAGTGTAACAGAATTACCAAGTAATCTTGAGATTCTATCACTGTGTAAATACCAAAATGCATAAATAAACTTCCAAAATATTAAGCTAATGAAAGAAACTAGACATAAAAGTTCCTATAGTGTATGGTTCCATCTAAATGACAGACCCAGAGTAGCTGTATTCCATAGAGACAGAACATGTATTGTTGGTTTCTAGGAACCAGGAAAAGGAGGGAATGAGGGTAAATTTCTTAGTGAATACGAGGCTTAATTTGCAATGAGGGAAATGCATTGGCACTAGGTTGAGGGAATAGTTGTACAATATTGCAAATATACCAATTGCTTGGAATTATTCTCTCTTAGTTAATGTTTTGCTATGTGAATTTTCCTTTAAAAATTTTAAAAATACAAATGTTAATAAATATCTCTATATGCACTTATGCAAATAATTTTAACAAGAAAAATGACAATGTACAGAGTGTAAGTAAGATCTTAATCTTATTTTTAGGAGGAATTTACTTTCTTTTTCTAAGTAGTTACTGAGATCATTGAATTGTGATTGTGGGATTTGAAAATTAAATTACACTACTGCAAATACAGTCCACAATACCAGAGGCATTACTTGTTAAAAATAGTAACAATAAGATTAATAAACTGCTGGAGGATACTTCTTCAAGAATATGATCCCATTAGTAATGACCAAAATCGTAATATGTTAATTTTTATACATCTGCTGCAGAGTGCTTTGGAAAGAGTTTCAATTTCTCATTTTCTTCTTAATAAACAGCTGTTGAATTGCTAGTCTAAAATCAAAACAATGTGTCTCTGTGAAGGAGACCACTTCCTTGCTGATTTTTTCTTAATTTTACTTCTCATATGAAACATAGAAACATCATATCTTATGATATCATATCTAATCTGTTGGGCCCATCTCCATTATACAACCATCATCATAATAACCCTCAAGGAAAGATTTAACTTCATAATTATAAGGACTCAAAAAATGATTAGTAGAATGTTTTTCTTCTCCGTCATTTTCACTTGTTAATTCTCCCACTTGCAGCTCAGTTTTCCTTTTGTGCTTATTGTTGGGGCCCAGGAATGCCCCTTGGTAGGAGCAGAACAGGGTTTACTCAGGCTTTGGGGTGCTGAGCTCCTCGCAGCAGTGGGACACACAAGTGTACTGAATTGGCTGCTGGCTGACCTTGCTTATTTCCTTTGAATGTTTGTCACATAAAGGCTTCTGGCTACAAATACTAATTTTGGCTTTTAGAAAACATCAACTATTTTATGTCTGTTGATCAACAGTGACTAAAGATATTGATATTATTTCATGTATCTTGCAATTATAAAATTGAGCATACATATTCATTCTGGCCTTGTGGTCATGTAAACCCCTTCATATTGTAGTCCACAGATTGAAGTAGAACTGATGGATGGTGTATTGGTCCTGCCTTTTTTTCACTACTAGTGTTACTTACAGTAAAGAAAAGTTGGATTTTGGAAGATTAGGAAATAAACTGACATAAATATAGATCCAATTAAGAAAAAAAATGGACTTTAAAGGAACCTAAAGAAAATTTAGATTTTAAAAGTGGCAAGAGGAGAAAACACAAGCTACTAAGTATGTGCCTTTGTAAAATTCAGCTACTTTTTCATACCAAAAGTAGTATTAATCCCCTGCAATACTATACCAAAAAATACAAGATGTTCAAATGAATTATATATCAAACAGTGTGAAAGTGCTATGATGGAACATAAGGAAGTAGTTTTGCAATTAAAAGCATGTTGGTTTCCTACTTAAGTTTTCAAAGTGCTGAGTGTGGGAGAATTGAGGCCTAATTGACCTTCTCTGTCAGCACAAAGGAGAAAGGCAGAACAGAGGGGTGATAGTGTTACAGGTTCTAGGAAAAGTCAGTGTTGCTGGGATCAGTGTGTTCACCTGGGTGTGCACTAGTGGATAACAGAAGGCAGATGAATCTTGTGCTACTCTGATTGCTTGGATCTGTATTTGAGAGCAGGATGAACCAGACACGCAGGGCTCCTCTGCTCACCAGGGGCTGCCACAGACTGAATACATTCTGTCTTCCATGTTTGTCACCCCTGGGTCCAGGGGACAAAGAGTAGGGCAATGTCTCCTGCAGCAAAGGATGAATTTGCCAATGTAAAAGTTTAAATTGGCATAGTGAAGTATAAAAAGTACAATATAAAATACAGGTTGAAAGTAAATACCTACAAAATATTTACTGAATGTTATCATCATTATAAATGAACACTTCCTAAAAATCTATGTAATATTCCTAAAAATATTCGAGGATAAATCGAGAAGGGCATGCGAACAAATAACTTATAACATGTAATACAAAAGGTCAATAAGCACTTTTAAATGCTTCAATTTAATTAGTGAAAAGCAAATTGTTTTATATCAATGAATAACACTTTTACAATGTTGATAATAATGGCAGCATTTCTGACATCTAGCATTGGATATGAGTGGAAATGGTATTGTTATGTTTCTGATAGGAATATAACCTGTTAAAATCTTTCTTGTGGTCTATTTGTGAGTATCTATCAGAAACTTAAATATACATAACCTTTGATTAGATATTCCTCTCTAAAATAGTGTAGAAATGCTTTTTCATGTGCCCATGTATGGTCTATATGGTATTAGGCAATATGCAGGGTGAAATATGTTAAGAGAAATTTCTTGAAACAACATGTGTGTCCATCTATGGAAAAATGTTTGATTAAACATTGGTATATATCTGCATACAGAGTAACATGAACCCTTAAAAAGCATTAATTGACCAGACAATTTGGAAATTATGTTCATGTTTCATTATTCTATGAAGAAATTTTAAATTATGCAAAAATATCACTAGTATGCACTCATTTTTGTTAATAAAAAATCTACCTGACGATGAGTACCACAGTGTGTGACTGTGGAGAGAAAAGACGTGTGGTTGTTTCGTGTTATTCCTGATGAGCCGAAGAGAAAATCGCATGAGCGATGAAGAAGGATGTTCACACTGGCCTCATAAACCTTGTATACTCCTAGATCGTTTGACATTGTCTTAAATGAATGCAATTTTCAATAATTGTAAGTACTTTTGAGTATAATAAATGCAAGGAGAAAAACAATACCTATGTTTGAATTTTACTTTTTATGCTTTTTAGTTGAGATTTTTTCATAAATGAGCTGTAGAAAGATAAGCTCTTAAAAACATATGGTGTCCTAATAGCAAAAGCAATTAAAATGAAGTCACTCTTCAAATTAACCTTTTGATGAGATTACAGATTGAAAGAAGATGAGATGATTCTAACTGGGCTTTAGGCATATGCTTTGCATATGTGTTTCTAGGAAAGAGGTCAAACTACAGTGTCTAAATCAGGATGTCCATAAGGGAATATGAACCCACACATCCTGTGAAGTGTTGGAGAAATTATAATCACCAAACAGAAATTATTCACCTTGTGAAAAAGTAATCTCCAAGTGTTACAGATTCCTTGGGTCTTGAAAATAACTGTATTTCCTTTCACCTTGCCTGAGCTTGTAACTTGCAAAGCCTTCATATTTTTCTAACCACACAAGTCCCACTCCACTGTTAAAGAAAATCTTTGATACTTGTACATGGTTTTCATTTATGTGTTTATGTTAACAAGTACAGCATTATAAGAGATTTGTCTTTTTCACTGTTTTCTGTACAATTTTTAGTAGACAATAGTATGTATTTAAAGTAAGTTTTGCTGGAAATGATTTAATTATATGCTTTGTTAAAAGTATTAACATTATAGGAAGAGGGATTTTAAATCCTTTTATAATTTACAATTACTGCTTTACAGTGAGTGTTTTAAGAGAAGGTGTGTTTGGATCTACAACATTTATTTTAATTAGTTGATCACCTTTTGAGGTAAACTCAATTGCCGTGAATTTCATAACAATACCCTGATCACAGACAGCTGTGACAGTACTGTGTGCACTTTGTCACAACATAAACACATTTGGACACATGCTCCTGAAGGGGCCACTGAATAAGACGTTTTTCCCTTGTTGTTTTCACCATACATTTGCCTGAGGGAATAAAGATAATTGAGGAAGTGTAGATTCACTGTTTATAAGAGTTATTCCTTTTCCCTGATGCAAACGGAGTTTGTCACAATGCTCCTTTATCTCTTCCTTGGACATGTCCTGATGTGTACACAGAAAAGTTTGTTAAAGCCTGGAAATGGTAGATAGAGAGATCTTTCTTATTCTTTCTTATTCACTTTTCATCCTTTTTATTTTACCTAATCTTTAGAACTCTTGAACTAAAGAAATGTAGTCCATTCTTTCAAATTAGTTGCTGTTAGCAAGAAATTTATCTGGATTTTAAAAAAGGTTTACTTCTCTTAAAGTTACACAATAATCTGTTTTTGACAGAATTATAGATCTTCAACATCCCATTAACTTTATGAGACCTGAAATAACGTGAATGCAACCATATTTCTGAATATCTGCATTAGTCAAATGTAGGTGTTCTTTAGCAAATTGTATTTGGTTTATCTACAGTAATTGTGGTTTGTCTCTGATAGCTTGCACTTGAGGTTTTACCATGCTGTCATTATAAATTTGTGCTATTTCATCTGTCTTCTGGAATGTCTGAGATATAAATGACTGGCATTGGCCGGAGGGTGATTTGCATGGGGAAGTATGTGCCTACAAAAATATGGAATTGGATGGTTTCCATCTTGCCATTTTACATGCCTCTCAAACTATACAGTATGTTCTACTATTCTGAATTGAAGAGTAAGTGTGTAAAGTGATTATACAGCCATTTTGTAAATATGACATGGAACATTGGTCATGTGCACATTCTGACCTAAATTTGCTATCCTTCAGTAAACTTCTACCCCTGGTGTAGAAACATTAAAACAAAACATGTCTTTTTTTTTTTTTACTAGATATCCCTTTTCAAGTTGTACCTTTTATTATTCCTTAGAAAAATCTGAGTAAGATAAGAGAAAAATTTGTACTGTGGCAGGTTTCAGGTGAAATCCAGTAGTAAGTGAAAGTAAGGAATATTGCATATATAACATTTTGCACAATTAGGACAATTCTCACTGGTACTTTCAAAATTTTAGAGCAAAAAAATTAAATTATGGCTTTTGAAAATACTCTGCTCTTATGACACTTTACAGAAATTCAATGTAACATTTTTACATTTCATATATCATATTCTTTAAAAGAATTACAAAACTGACTGCTTATTGGAAAATGTATACTCAAAAAAATGATTATGTGCAGGCAGGTAAGACTTTGCTAGAACATTTATGAAGAAAATGATATTGATATTAAAGAAAAATTTAAGAGATGTCAGGAGTTTGCACAAGGTAGCTCATTTCACATGGATAGTAATTGTAATACAAAATTTCAGACAAAAATAACAATTATGGTTAGAGAAGCTATTTTGGGAACTATAAATATTTGAATAGTGAATTCAAGCTCATTAAATGATTTCTACACTTCTAATACCTAATGAGAGTTCATACTAATAAGCTGGAATTCTGTTTATGTAACCAAGGAAGAAATAAGGTGCGCCTGGGTGAACCAACCCATTTTTGTGACTTCTAATTTGCGTCCCAACTTGATACTCGCACAGGTGTCATCACTCCGCGATGTTCTCCTTACTGAGCTACTACTATGGCCATCATTTTCAAACATCAAACAAATGCTCTCGCCTTACTTTGGTGGATATTAATTAACATATAATATCAGTAGCATGCAAAATACCTTAGTGACTAAGAAAACATTCTTGTAAATTTTTTCTTAAGTAAACCTGGAGGTGTTTTTGTGGTACCTGTGTATTCATGACTGTGGAGACCACATGGACCTTGATGCATGTATTTTCTTACTCCTAATCTGTTCCAAGTATGTGATTTAATTCTAAAGGACTTCCATTAATATAACATTGGTCAGAATTTTAGATTTCCTTCTGAATTCAACCATTCAAGTCCGAGTAATTTTGCCAGTGCTTTCTAGATAAACCTGAGCACACTGGCGTTTCCCTGAGAATCCTGCTTGGTCGTGACCCTGTCATCTATACTCTGCATATATGTATGCTCTTATTCATCTCTTAAGTCTTTACTTTTAATACTTTACTGATGCCCAATTAGCTAGACTGCTCTTCAGAGGTGTCTGGAGAAGAATTCTTCCAAAGCACAAGTTTACTTTTTCCTAAGGTTCAAAGTCAGCACTAGATCTTTCCATTTTTGTGTCCTTTACAATTAGCTAGGACTGAGGTAATCTTTTAAATTAAATATTTAATTAAGCAACTAGCATAGAAAATATTTCTAAGCTATTTAAATGCATGGTTTAAGTATTTGCTACTAAGGTTTATATATGCAGATAAAGATCTTTTCCATTTCTCTGTTACCTGGGATTTTCCCTGTGCATGAAATTCATTGGTTTATTTTAGTTGCAATTTTAAAAATTATCTATCATTGTATTATAATCATAAAATTTATGTAATTTTGGTAGCTTCAGAATCATGACCTGCTACTTTCTGGCTTATTATTTTGTCCCACTGGTAAGACTTAGGGTACATCTGTGATCCCTGTGTTAATCACCAGCTTCCCAACCTGAGGGCTGCCTGGGCCTGTCTGCTGTCATTTCCTCCCGTTTGGAGAGGCTCCAGCCCCAGACCTGATTCTCAAGCCTCATTTAATATTACCCTTCCATAGGTTGGAATTATTTTTGACTTATTCTTTTTAAATACCTTTATCATATTTTCTTAGGTCTGACAGTCATTAAAAGTTTCTAAGAATCTGTTAAAACTCAAATATTAATCTAGACACTTGTAGAATGACAAGGAATAAACACTGTTTCATTGTTCCCAGGGATTTTAAATTGTAGCAAGAAAACCAAAAGATTCCAGGGAAGTTTGTGTCACTAACTTCAATACAGTCGTAAACCAGATATTTTGCTTTGCATGTGACAAAATGAACATTTCTGGCTCGTTCCTCAAACTTCAGCCACAGTGGTCTTCTGGGCTTCATCCTGTGAACCTGCTTCTTCTTCACCATGTCTGGAATCAGTCTTGATTAACATGGGTCCAGATCTTAATTGCATTGAAGGGTGACACTGTAATATTGTCTGGTATTCTATACAGGGGAAATTTATAGCACTGTCAATGGTAAAAAATTAGCATTAAGTAATTTATACCATGTTTTCATATTTATATATTCATAGAAGGAAAAGAAAAACACTTCTTCACTAATAAAATCAAAACTGTTATACAATAAATGAACTGCACTGAGTTGATCCTATTTGAGACAACAAGATAATTGAATTTTATTTTATTTTATTTTATTTATTTATTTTTTTGCAGCACCGGGGGTCAAACTCACAACCTTGCACCTGCCAGGGCAGGCACTTAAGCCACTGAGCCAAACTCCCAGCCCTGGTTTTTTGAGGCAGGGTCACACCATGTAGCTCAGGCTCGCCTCGCACTCGCGTCATAGCCCAAGCAGGCCTCAAACTCACAACACTCCTCCTACCTCAGCCTCCCGAATACTGGGATTAAAGGCGTGCACCACCACGCCCTGCTAGATTATTGAATTTTAAAAAAGGAGTAATTGAAAGAATGAAATTATTTGTATGACTACTGGCCTCAAGTTCTCTCAGACTTTGGGACAAAGACTATTGTCATATACATCATAGATCGTTTTTTGAAAGGGAAATTTCTGTCTTTGCAATGTTTTCTGAGATTGGGAAACTATTTGAGGTCTCTGCTGGTAATTCCAAATGAGTTTCGGTGGCACATCAGACTGATTGTGAAACATCTCATCTTTGTAAGTCATTGCAAAATTTGTGGCTAATGGTCACAGAAGAAGAAAGTTGTATTTGAAGTATTGCAAATCAGATTCTCACAGTGTTCAAACTGAATCCTGAGATTATGACACCATAGCGTTATATTACACTTGAATAAGGGAGTAAAGTATTCATGGCAGAATAGGAAACCCACTCACTTTAACAGAGCAGAGGGCTTTGTGTCACATTTTCCCCTTCATCTTTTTCTTCTTTTTTTCATGATTCCTACTGAGTTATTTTGGCTCAGCTTTAGAATAAATAGAGAAGAGTTGAAGAATGTGTCATTTGCTTGATTTTTTCCCCCAGTGTTGCTATGCCAAACAATAGCCCAAAAAACATTACTTTTTGTTCCATTTTCAGTAGCCAAGTATAATATTGTGGAATAAGAATATTTCAGAGCTTACACAATTTTACAAGGAACTTATTTTATCCTTATGGGACTCCCATGAATTACTGCCTTTTAGAGATTAGAAAACTGAGGTCTAGAGAATGTTATAATTTTTTCCAAGCTCAAGTATATAATCGTAACTACAAATTTATTTGCTGCAGGCTTTTACATTTCTGGCTTCAGAGAGGCAATGATATCACAATGACAGTGACATGATCTCGTGCTGCACAAATTGAGAAGTTTGGGGTTCTTGTGTTCCTTCAAAGGAGTAGATCACCTGGGTCGTGACAACCCCAAGCAGACCAACACTCCCAACACAGAGCTCTCAGTCTCAGGTCACGAGACAAACACTGGTGGCTTGAGGACACAGTGGAACAAACTGCGCTGAGATTGGTGGTTCGGGTCATGGATGCGAGCGGCACTCCCAAGGTTTCCTGTGGTCAAGGCCAACTCAGCAGAGACATGTGGGTTTGGCAGGCAGTGACGAGAAGGTGACAGGGGGCCCCAGAATGGGAGGGTGACATCCGGTGGTGCGATGACCCCACTGTCACTCTTAATCTCTCCATGAGGAGTTTGAAGTTAGAACAGTCACGGGAGAAGAGATGGGGACTGCGTGCTTTATTTCGTTTTGGGCTGAGCAGAGAAAGGAAGGCTCACCAAAGGTGGTGCATGAAGGCTTCTGCACGACCCAACCCTTTACCCTTTGTCCCAGTGCAAAGCTTAAGCCAAGATGTTTAATGATTATTGGTGCATTTTGTACTCTTTCCTTAAAGAAGTAGCTTTGTGGGAAGGAAATTTTGTCAAAAATCATATAGCTTCTCTTTGTGAAGGAGCATAGGGCAGAGATGGTGAGTCAGACACTGGAGTCAGAATGTCTGGACTGAAGCCCTGAGTTTATCTTTGTTTTTTGGTAGCAAACGTTTCCTGCTTTTTGGCAATGCTCCCTCATCTAGGAAACAGACATGATACAGTGCCTCTGCAATAGGATTCTACATTTTATGGAACAAGGTAAACATTTGAAGAATACATTGCCTGGGACATTGCTAGCAGTCAAAGTAATAATTTCTTTATTATTCAATTGAAAAACTGAGGCTGTAGCAACAACCATTGTATAAACAGGTGAATAGGAAGTCTGAGGCAGAGACATGCATTTGCCTGGCTTTGGTTATGGATGTTTTGGGAAGGACTACAAATACAAACAAAAATGTCCAGGACAGTGTGAGCAATTCGTGCTTCATCCGTGTGGTCCACAGTTACTGTACCTGGGATGGAAATGGCAGATGGTTAGTGTATGAATCATTTTCCAGTCACTGGACCACAACACCCAACACCTGCAACTAATGTGAGACAGGTTTACTTTGGCTCATGATTTCAGAGGGTTCTGTCCATGGTTGTTGGCCTCAAAAGCAGCAGTGGCACAGTGGAGGAAAGTAACTCAGCCCATTGCTGCCATAAAATGAAAAGAGAAAGAAAAAGTTAGGGGCAAGGATGCACCCTTCCTGGTCACTCCCCAATAATTCACCTCTTCTCTCTAGCCTTGACTGCACTGTTAGGATTCAGCCCCTGATGAATAGTGTCCCTCTGATCTATCCCCTTCAAAATACATACTTCTGAACATAGGACATTCTTGGGGACATTTCAGACTTAAACTATAACCACAGGCTTGCCCAGGCTCTGGCCCTCCCTTAGTCAGGAAAGTGTTTGCAGGATTGCTGATGGAAGCAGAGGTGAGTGTGTATTCAATGGGGTCATCACCAACAGCCAGAGATTATAAGAATATAGAGCTGCCTCTTCTAGAATATCAAAAAGGTAGAGTCCCAGTAGAAAATGTGTGCCCAATCAGATACAAGAGTATCATATTAGGCATGAAGGCACACACCTAGCACTTTGGGAGGCTGAGGCAGGAGGATCTCAAGTTTGAGCCCGGGCAACTTAGAGACTTAATAAGACCTTATATCAAAGCATAGAATAATAAAAGGGCTGGGGATGTAGCTCAGTGCAAAGGTCCTTGGTTCAGTTCCTCAGTATTGCATAAATAAATAAATCTGTCTCACACTGTACTATGCAAAGTCACTGCAAGAAATAGAAGTCAGGTTTCCAGCTCAGTGAGTGTGAAGATGCACATCCCACTACTAGGCCCCTGGGGACAGAAGACCGAGTAGGGGGTGAGAAGGGACTATTTAGGGTGGGGTTGTTCATTTCTGACACCCAGGAGTCTCAGGCACGAGAGCACCCATGTCTCTCACTTATCCCCACTGTACAGCAAGCTTAGTGACGTGTGATTCCCAAAGCAGAGGTGAGGCAGGCAAAGAAAACATAGTGTGGTGTGTAAACTTTGAGGTATGGCAGAGATGTTGTGGCTATTGTATTATTCCTAACTCTTTCTCTCGAAAGTTGGACTCATTCTTTACATCTCTGAAAAGAAAAACACTGTAGAGATTTTCTGTATTCCACAGATTTTATGTTAATATCCCTGAGAACACTCTTATTTTCACTCCTACTGTAGAGATGGCAGAGAATATCTTTTCCTCCAAAGACCATTCTGATATGGCTAATACAGACCTACCTGATTCTATAAACTCAAAGTGAGCTGGAAATGCCATTACAACAGTGTCTCTGTATTGAGAGAAACGTAAAAACCAGGAACTGGCAAGTTATTTTCCAGTTTTAATTCCATGATGGCCAAAGTTTGCTTGGAGGTGATCTGTTTATATATGTGAAGCTGGTTAATTTTCACTTAAGTCAACTCAGAATACCTTCAGTCTTTGAAGCTCAGCAGAAGAATATTCATGTACTTTAGATCCTGCTCCCATCAAAGAATTTTATGTTGAAAATTTATTGGCAGGATATAAAAATAGAACAGACTCTTGTATATTAATCTTATATTCTGTGATCTTGCTGAATTTACATAAAAGGTTTCATAACTTTCTGTACCCTATAGAATTTTTGTTTAAAGAAGACATGCCAACAGAAACAATTTTCCTGTTTGCTTTCAGATTTTTAATTGTTGACCTCTTTTCTGTTTCTTACTGCAATGGAGAGTACTGACTGGGAGTGATAAGAATGAGAATTCATGTCTTTTCCCCAATAATTTGGGGAAAATATTCAATGTCTTACTTTCATATGTTGCTAGATATTGGAGTTCCACAAAGAATGTTTGTTAACCTGCTGAAAGGTTTTAAAATCAGAAGTGGTAATTTTTCAAATATATGTTTTGTATATGTTGAAATTATCATAGAAATTTTCTCTTTTATACTTTTTTAACAGTGAATTACACTGATGAACGTTTGAATGCTGCACCAATTTTGCATTCTTTACAAATTCATTAATTGTTCATGTAAATATACCTTTACCATGTTATTGACTTTTATTTGCTTATACCTTGCTAAGAATGTCTTGCTTATGTTCATAAGAGAAATGAGTACATGCTACAGTTTTATTAAAAGATCATGCTAGTTTTATAACATGCTGAGAAGTTTATTTTTCTTTAGTTTTCTAAACTAGCATAATACTGATTTTTACCTTCTATAGATATATAATGGAATTCACAGTGAAATCATCTGTGCCTTGTGTTCTCCTTGTTGGAAGTTTGTCATTCTGTCTCTCTCTGTCTCTCTTCTCTCCCTGTCTCTATCTGTGTGTGTGTGTGTGTGTGTGTGTGTGTGTGTGTGTAGATGCATATAGAGTATTCTGATATATTGGTTTCATATCATGTTACTTTTGGCTTGATAGGATATTTTTTCAAGAGATGTATTTATTTTATCTTTATTGTAAAATTTATTGTCATAAAACTGTTCTTTACATTACTGCTCATTTGTTCATTTGTAGCATCTTCATGGATAATTTCCTTATTCTTTGCTACCGTAGCTTCTATTTTTTCTTTTTATTATTCTCCAGATCTCTAGTACAGTACCTTGAACTTTCTCAATAAACAAACATTTGCATTTGTTAATTTTCTTTAGTTTTTTGGTTGTTGGTTGCGGTTTTCTATTTAATGAATTTCTATCCATTTCCTTATTATTTCTCTCTTTCTGTTGACCTGGACCCACCTTGGTAGCCTTTGTCTTCTTCTCTCCCTTCTCATTCTTGCTTCTTCATAAACTGAAACCGAACTTACATCATTGAGTTTAGTGTTTTATTTTTTTGAAATGCAAGCATTTAAAGTTGCAAATTATTCTTGAAACCATTCTCTATAGAGCACAAGTTTTTATATGTTACATTTTCATTATTATTCAGTTTAGAGCACTTTCTAATTTCTCCTGAGATTATTTTCTGTAACATAAATGTTATTCACAAGGCAGTGGTGCTTCAGCTCATGAACTTGATGTTTTCCACACCTCTGGTCGCAAAGCAAGTCAGACTAGAAATGAAGCAAATTCAGTAGTTAGGTTCAATATGGACTTTATGAGGAAATTCGATTTGGTTCTCCTGCACTTCAGTTTGCACCCAGAATCATGCAAAGAACTGAATTCTTAAACCGAAGCATTAATTTATGTTGTTAAATTTCTCATACACAAATGTACACATGTATTCAGGTATATGTGAGTACGAATGCTAAATATATAACACATGTGACTAAAGGTTTGAGTGAAATTACTCAACGTATAGTACATAAAATCAGCAAAAAACAATGCCTAGGGATAAAAAAAATGTTTCTTATGATCTCAAATTTGACCTCCCCCATATATACCAACTATTGCCTTGTGAAAGTAGACATCAATGAACATTTTTTGGCCTGCTCATCTGCTGCTCTTTGTCACATAGTGCGCTAAGAAGTCTGCCTGCACAGCTGTCCCATCTGGAGGTGTATTTTCCAATTTATGCAGCTCTTCGCCCTTTGCTCCTCACCATTCCACAAATATCTTTGCCTTGCCCCAGAGGCCTTTGGTGTGCGACTCCTGGATGCTCAGATGTGATAAAATCCTCAGAAGAAGCATCACAGAAACTGGGGTGCAAATAAAAAGAGAGAAAAGTTTCGAGACGGGGTTGATTCAGCTGATGAACCAACCGAGGCACTGGGCAATCACGACCCAGTCCTCCCCACCCTCAGCGGCCTCGCTAAGCTTTCCCTATCTGTGCTTACCTCTGCTAATCTTTCAGGTGTTAGCTGATCCTATATATCAAATTGAGCTGAGCTCATTAAACATAATTACACACATAAATCTTTACAGCAGCCGTCCAAATTACAGAGACACACACACACATATAGCCTAAAAGTAGAGATTTGTTTTACCCATGATAATTATGATGAGATTACAGTGGGCTGTAATCAAGATATGCTTTGTGTTTTATTTTCTCTTTTTTGCATTTCCATGGGCTCAAAGTTTAAAATGGTTTTATTTAGCTATAACAAACTTTTGATATGATGCTGTCAAGGATGGTACGTCTGCAATATTTGCAATCTGGGTGAGTAAAAATGGTACAGATTATTACTTTCGGTTGGTCATAGATGTCTTCTGGTCTCTCTTTGGGAAAGACCAATTTTCGTTTTTGGAAAATAACAATACTGTAATGGTCTTTTGATTACGCACAAGTGGAGCCAACATCCTTTTCCAAAATGAAAGCATTTAAACCAGTGTGGAGGTAAGGATTTGCATAATGTTGTGAGCATTTCCTCTTCCCTGGTAGGGAGTTATTTCCTTGGGTCGCCGCTATTTGGAGGGAAATGCAGGTCTGACCCAGGAAAGCCGGGGTGAGGTAGGGCCACACTGTCGGGTGGGAACCCGAGAAAAGCAACGGGAATGTCAGCGAGGTGCCCGCAGGAAGGTCCGCGCCACGCCTATAGAGTATCCTGTTGTTTCTATTATCATAGTAAAGAAATTAATAGAGACACACATCTGCCTGGTTCAGTTAGATGATTTAACATACTCCTCAGCGCTGAGACCAAGGCCAGGCTCCTGTCTGGTGGACCCGTGCACCCTCTGCAGGAGACAGCGGCCCTCCAGGCCGCAGGTCGCAGACACCTGGGTCATGGAAAGGCAGAGGTCGCATGTCTTTTCACGTGTCCTAAAGGAAAAAGAATCGGAAGAATTTGGGATTGGACCTTTGTCAGCCAGAGCTGATCTCTGAGTGGACAAAAGAAGTAGGGCCAGGGATTTAGCTCAGTGGTGTAAGCACCTGCCTGGCAAGTTCGAGGTCCAAAAAAAAAAAAAAAAGTAAACTGTTCATGGGAGCTTCCTAAAAGTCTTAAAAACTGTCTATACTTCATGAGACCACAGTCATACAGTGGCAGACAGTGTCCCTTCTCCACACAGCCCAGAGAGGCCACCTCGCCTCCCTGCCCAAGTCTCGGGTCTGTGGAAATCCAATCCTTTCCCTCCAGATGGTGCCGCTTGCATCCTGCCAGCAGAAGGGCATCCGACACTTGGGTCACTCTCTCCTTGGCCCCAAGCTGGGTTGTGACTCCCCAAATCCCCTCTTCTCACTAACTGAAGGCCTGTGGCATAGGGACCTCGTGGTCTCCCCATGGTCAGAGTCAGCCTCAACAGCAGCCAAAAGGGAGAAAGCAAATGCAATACCCTAAACTTTATCTTTGATGAAAAAAAAATGGACTTTTCAAAAAGTATTTTAAAAACATTCTGATATAAATATAGAATATGATATTATAATACAGAAAGTACCTTGTATGTATTACTCAGTTTTGTCATAGGATATGGTGATTTTCAAGGTAATGGATTCACTCCTTAAAAAGGAACAATTCATTTTAAAGTTGAATTGAATGACATGTTAAACATTGTTCTTCTGCAGTGTGGAAATTAAAATCACTGTTTATATGCATTACCAAATCAGTGTTCTTTAATAGCATTCAGGGGAAAAAAATGAACTGTGTATGTATAAAGGTATCACTATTATCAATTCAAAAATATATTCTTGATACATTTAATGTTTATTATGAGCTGAATCTAAATTCAGTAAAGATAATTCCCTGGGTAGTTATTTTGCAACTGGTATTGCTTCATGTGTTTAATTTCAATGCTTCTAATACCAGAGAGGAAGCTATTGGGGTTACGTATGGTTTCTACATGCTGTCAACTGGGCACAGAGAATTTATGCTTTTGCTCAGAGTTTCCTGCTTTCTGGCCATGGTGCCCAAGTTTACAGTTTAGCCATCTGGAGTCTACTTTGTCTGCCCCTTTAGATGACAGCACCAGAGATTGCTAAAGACTGACTTTATAACATCTAGTTCTCTTCATATTGCTCAGAAAAAGCAATCTACTGCAGTTTAGGTTGTGTTTTATTTCTCAATTGTTAGCAAATGTCCAAGGGGAAAACTCTAGCTCCTCTTATATGGAATTTATATTCTTAAATATGAGCAATGCAACAAGATATTGTTTCTTAACATATTCAAAAAGGCATAAGCCAATATGCCTTTTTTCCTTAGTTTTACTTATTTGCATCTTACTTTATGTCCTTTCTTAGGAAAAAATAAAAACGCACTGTACCCTTTCCCCTTGTCCTCTCTCTCATCCTTACTTTCTCCTTGTCTGAGCAGATAGCTTGGTGCACTGCAGACACAATCTTTGTGGCAAGATGATGACTACGGTTTATCATTATTGTTGGTTGTTCTCTCTAAACAATGCCCAGGTTGTGTTGCGAACTAAGTAACATGTTGCTCAGGTGGTACTGTCCTTACAAGAGCTGACATTCCACATGTGGACACTAGGGGTTTTTAGACCAAACACTGAAAAAGTGACATTGACACTAGCATTAAATACTTGGCTTTGTAAATAGACAACACGGTGTTACCTGGAATTGAACAGTTTGATAAGAAAGTCGACACATTAAAAACATACTTGCCTGAGCTATCATTAGTGTGAACCAAGATGCTAGATTGGAGGAAAATTGTCAAAGAGGACTTATTGGGAACCCAGTACGAAACTTAAGTGACTAACAATACTTTTGCAAAGCTCTCAATAATTTTAATCCTGGATTTCTAAATTTTGACATATCACTGAATATGCATGTGTCAATCTAAAATCTTACTCTCAAATGATTATTTCTTTCCATTTTTAGATAAGACAACGGGATCATTGAATGTAACGCAACTGATTTTCTTTAACTGTTTTTTATATCACATTCCTGTAGGCTTAAGTCCTGTATTTTAAGATTTATGGTTTTCACTTACCTTACTTTTAAAGTTAATCTAAATGCAAGCTGACTTAGATTTGCATCCCTCCTTTTCAAAGTACTTCTTTTTCTCATCCAGAATCATAAAATGTATTTATTTAAATCATAATTTGTGTAAAATCTCTGTTTCTAATAATTTTCAAAAAGAAAGCTGAGCTATGAGTTAGCAACTATAAAGTAACTTATTTAACAGGGAGAGTGCGATGGGGGAGGGCACATGTTAATTATTTGCTTAACGGATGTAAAGAAGAATGACATAGTGAGGAGGACACAGAACCATGAGTCTTACTCAGCTGGCAAATTCCTTTGTGTTCCCCACTATGAGAATTTTTAATAAAAACAAATTTTTAATAAAAACAGCTTTTCTTTTCTACTCATCTATTTTCACCTTTTGTTAGATTTTCCTTCATATACTTCACTCTTCACACCCTTTGACAGTGTCTGTTTCCAGCGTCTAATTTCCCCTTTTGCCTCTAAGCCTTTTGTTATAAACCTACGTCTTCCCATCCTCGCATCTGCAGAGACCGTGAGGCCCCACGGCCGTTCGGTCCACAGCTCTCCTTCACCAGCCCCGCCCCGTAGTGAGACGTGCTCTGTGAATTTCAGCCCCACACGCCTGGCAGCTGACAATTCAATCTGCCAACACTTTACTTCGAAGCCCAAAATATGAGGCAAAAAGAGCCCCCTCATGGGGCTCAATCTTGGGTGTCAAGTGAGTCCCGGTCTTTCACAGTTCCTTGAAAATACCTCCATGATAGCCAGAGTCTACCAAAGTATCCAGGTCTTAATGCCCAGAACCCGCGAACAGGTTGTGATACGGCAGAGGGAATTACTTCTGAGTTGGAATTACAGTTAGTCATGCTCGGATCACTTTAAAATAGGAACATTATCCTGGTTTATGTGGGTGGGCCCAATATAGCTACTCTGATGAAAACTGGGTGTCTCTTTGACATCATTTTAAAATTTCCCTCCTCCAGAAGATATTCATAAAGGAGCAGAAGCATATTTTTGTAACTAAATATTGCAGTTTCTAAATCATTCATTTTCATTTACTTGTATGCCCTTTTCAGGGAAGCTCATATCGGCTGGCTTTTCTGCCCTTTCCCCCAGATTCATTTTTACGATTTTCCGCGCGTTGTAGTTATACCCTTAATATCTTCCAATATTGGACATGGCTCGCTTTCTTTTCTTCTTCACTCACTGTTGCCATAATTCTACAATTCATTCGCGTGACTGAGGCTGGGAAGCCATTGTTCTGGACCAGGACGAACAGGGGCCCCAGGGCCGGATTCCCATGGGTCTGTGAGACCATCCGGTCTCCGGGGAACCAGAGCACGATTGGCGGGGCTGTGCGTCTGACCAGCAGCTCCTTTCCGCCCGCGATGCGCTCCCGCTGCCTTCCGTGCCTGGGTCCCCATCGCTGCTGTGCGCACCGCAGCACCGCCAAGTCCTGCCTGGCGTCTGTGCTCTCCGCGCGGCTGTGTGATTGCCACTCCGCCCACAGAGTGCAGCTGCAGCCCATCCACCGCTGGCTTTCCCCCTGGCTCAGTGGGAGGGCCGTGCCGCACCTCTCCAGGGGCTCCCTGCAGACACGGGGAGACCGGACCCTGGCAGGAGGGAGGCGTGCGGTCCACAGGCTGAACTCTGCTGTCCCGTACAGGTCCAGCACCGCGCACCCCTGTCTGAGGCGCGTTCGCTGAGGCGATAGTCACTGGAGATGGAAAGTCCAGTCTCTAGCATTGCTGGTCTTTTTCCTTTGCACCAAGCAGATGTCTCTTGAGTTGAGGAATGTGGCCAATTTTGTCTTATATTATTCATTCATTAAAGAAAACACACAGACAAAGTTTTGTCATTTGTAGAAAAATGTAAAGACGTGGAGATCATCACGGTGAGCAAAATAATCCGTACTCAGAAAGATGAACACTGCCTGTTCTCTCTCACAATGAACCTGAGATGATGATGTGAAGTCGAGTGGAAAGGAGGGGGGTTGGGGAGGTCGTGTGCGGGGGTGATGATCAAAGCACATTATACACATTGAAGCCCCCAAAATTGAACTAGGGGGAAGGGTGGAGAAGGGGAGTGACAGGGGAGATGATTAAAGTCCCCTCTTGCATGCACAAATCTGCCCAGCAAAAGCCACCAACCTGCATAACCAGTGCGCAGGACAGTAGAGGGTGGGCAGCGCAGAGGGACTCCAGGCAGGAGGTGCCCAGCAGGCAGCGCCACACTTCTGTCCTGGGCCAGGCTCCCTAGCTGTCTTCTCTTTCTTTCTTTTGCAAAATTTGTTTGTAACTTGGCACATTAGAGAATTACTCTCTCTGTCGAGCACTTGTGTTCAGTTGGGTCATCTTTGTTTTGAGTTTAAGAAAAAGGAATGCATTTGCTGGTGGTGTGAGGATGACAGTTTCTCCAGCCATGTTTATGCCAGATATGCATATTTTATTCTAGTAAAAGTTATTCTTCTTATTTGTGGCTTTTGTTTCCTGTGATGGAGCACAGAGACATTCTATTTCCGGGCCATCATTTCCTCAAAATTCCAAGAGGCATTTATGGAGAAGAGAATGTTGCATAGCAGAAAAGACACTTTAAGTATATATTGGATAGAAATTGGAAATAGCCATGCACTATTGAAGCATTCAGTCTTCTACTGATAGGATACTAATGTGGAAATACAGGCAGTTTTATGAATTCAGAAAATGTGACACTGACCTTGAGGGTTAGTTGCAAAGGATGTAGAGGAGATGGACTTATCTCAGTGACACAGATTTTTGCACCTAACCATGCTGGTTAGAAGAGTCATTTCTATGGAGAACATGAAACAGTATAGGAGACATGGGATGAACAGTTTCTCAATGAAACTTTCAGAAAGCTCTTTGGTGAGAAAGAGCTGATTCTAGAGATGTAAAACTGTTTTGCAGATGTTATATTAAAATTCTACCATCCTGATTCGAGCAGCGGCTAATTTGCCTTTGACATAATAAATGCAGTCCTTCCCAACTTACATTCACATTGTAGGTGCTGCTGACAAGTACAATTGCATGCAAGTTGGTAGGATTCTTCTTTCCCATAAATGGGCATTACCAGTACTGCGAGTAGGCTTTGCAGCAGTCCAGGCCCAGAGATGTTCTGTGTGGTGTGCAAAATTTATACTGAATGCTTTGCAAATGAATTTGCTCAGCATTAGTTCCATTCTGCGGAGCTCACCAGGTTTCCCTGCAACATCAAAATCTAAAGAAATTACAAATGAGTGCACTGGCCAATGGTAAGAAAGATTAACCACAGCAAAACCCGCAATAGGAAGTTCACTGAGAAAGTCTGGTAATAAGAAATGTTAACATAATCATAATTTACATATATTTTCAAGGGAAAAAATCACACTTTCTCTCTATACTCAACATTTCCCACTGATAGTCCTGACACTTGTCCCATGACTGAGGAGAGCCCTCCACATGCTGTGGGCTGGGCTTCAGTTGTCACTGCTGCTCCTGTCCACATGCACTGTTTCATCCTTTCCTAACTATCTTTGTTTCCTATAATTTTTCATGCTAATGAAATAAGAAAATTAAATTTTCTCTGTAGCCATCATCCATGTATCTTACAAACAGGTAAGTGTTAGTAAGAATTAAAAAAAAGGGGGGGGAATAGAATGATAAGGTAATTATCTTACAGATACCAGATTTTCATCAAATTAGTGTTGGCCAAAAGGAGCTATGGTGGTTTTCAATGGTTATAAAATACTTCTTGATAACTAAGGAAAGCACTCTTCCCAGTCCATATTTTCTCATATCCCACATATACTAGTCTTTTCTTGGAGACTAAGTGATAAAAGATAAAAAGCTTACAACTGCTTCCAAGTGTACAGAATCCCATGTCTGATCTGCACAGCAGGCCACTGAAGAGCTCATGTCACCACCACTGTTCCAAGGAGAGCTCACTCTGCTGGCTGCTATATGTAGTTTTCAGGTGGACACCTCTGCTCGCAGCGCTTCTAAGATGATCTATGTATGCCCAAGTCCCTGGGGAGACAGTGCTGAGCATGTAGTTATAAAAGCACTACCAAAAAGTGTGAGCTGGGCATGATGATGCACAGCTGTAATCCCAGCTCTTGGGAGGCTGAAGCAGGAGGATCACTGTGAGTTTGGGGCCAGCCTGGGCTACACAGTTCAAGTCCAGCCTGGACTACATAGCAAGACTCTGTCTCAAAAAAAAAAAAAAAGTGAGTCTTATTTTTAAATTGTTTATGGAAGCACCTGTTTTAGGAAAGAATGGAATTCACTCTTACACTTAAGGTTTATTATCTAATGTGGAGTGTTGTTTAATACTTCCTTTCTAAGCCTGTTATTTATGTGTATTGATTTTTTTAGCCTGATATAAACATTTTTAGATCTATTTTTGGAAAAGTAGTAAGGTTACAATGCAGATATCCATGGATGACACGAGCACTGTCCTTTTGAAAGACTGCCATTGGAGAAAGGATGGACAGTCCACTGGCCCCCTCTGTGAGTCTCAAACAGGACGAAACTTTAAGTGCCTGTGCACTGCACTGAGCTTCACAAATGCAGATGCACCTTGTGCAGTGTTCAGTGCTGACCCAGTACTTGGGACATACTATGGTTTGCCAGTTCTGGGATTCTGATAGGAAGCTGGATTTTATCCATTTTTTAAGAAGCACAGTCACCATCTCACACTCCTTTATCATGCCTGTTAGAGTTGCAGTCCAGCATCAGTACAAATTAATTTTTCACCAAAGGACCTGTTTTGTTGTCTGAACTGGACTCCCCTGTAAGATACCTCTTTAAATCAATGGTATTCATTTTTTCGTGTTATGTATCACTTGCTGTCACTCTGATACTGCTTGCTGTCAGCTTTCATTGGTAGCTACAACCCATTGCAAGTGTGCCTGTTCTCACGGAAAGCCTGCTGTGCCTTTGCACTCATGTTGTCTGATGTAATCAGAGGCAGTGTTGTCTCCTTATTACCTTCTACCCCTTACTGGCACATTCCTACAACTGTCACCCCTTGCAGGGCTTCAACAGCTACAGATATGCCTTTTAACATTTGTATTACTTATCTCTAACTTTTTCTGTTTTCACGAACTTCATTTCTGTAAAATTCTGCCTCTTGTATCCACATTTACACCTCATATTTTAACATCATGCAGATTTACAGCAGGTCTGGAGATCACAAGATACAGCACACACAGGACTTCTTGTGTATTGGTTACAATTTTCTACCACTCAGAAGAGATGCAAAGCCACAGGACTCAAACTCAAAACCAGTACCAACAATCGACGACATGCTGAGGAAGAGGAAAGGCTGAAGTGACTATGAAATCAGACCTAGGGTGAGAATACTTTGTCACGTCTTCTTCTCAGCAGGCCTTGCCTTTCCTGAGGAAGAAAATGCTGATGTAAAGGACTCATCAGCAGGTGTGAGTGGAAATGGGTGGGAGCATTATTTCCAGTGGGGTCTATGTTTTCCTTTTCTGAATCCCAATACAAATAGAAAACAAATTTTTATGAATTTTTTCTTTGTTTGCAGCAGTATTTACCTGCACAGGTACGCCTTCCATAGATGCTAGTATTTTGTCTTTAGAGATTCATACTTTCTTCTCTCTTTTGAGGGTCCTATATATCCTTGGTATTTCACCACTGAGCATGTGGAAATCTAGCTAAGCCTGACCTGGTTAAAAGACTACAGTGTTGAAATCTTAATGAAGCCAATGACCTGCCTAGTTGACGCAGGAACTTGTAGATGTTCTTGACCACCATTAGTCAGTTCAGTCACCAACACACAACGCACAGCAGAGCAACGCAGCTCAGCATGAGCATGAAGTCTGAGTGCACTCGTTGTCCATCACCTGTTAGACCAAGGGTGGACACCAGATTCGGGATCTCGTAGCACATTAGCCTTGGCTATCAATGACACACCCAGATGGTCTTCTTGGGTGGCAAGTGCAGTAGCAGGGACATTTAGGAACTATGGTATGGTCGTATTAGGTCCTCCATAAGCCTGGAGCAGAAGTGAGATGGATAGAATCATCAGGAGAACAACAACAACACAAATTAGGCTGAAAAAGCATCTTGACGGGTTGCCAGACCCTGCTTCTAATCCTCTGATCTATGGCAGATCCCCACTTCAGAGCCTGTTTCTTATGACCAATTTATTCTACTTCTGTCCTAATTTTGTTCTGAAAATGAACTGCAATTTGCTCTTATCACTTGAAATCAACGATTGCTGACTAAAGCTTCTATTATTTTGGGGTACCTGGCTTTAGCCCCTAATTTTTCTCACATGGCCTTGTGCTCTTGCTCACCCTTGAATATCTGCTTAATGCAAAAGAAAAAAAAAGAACATGCAAGCAAGCCATGCCCTTTCCTTCTCTCAATACTCATCCTTCTCATGTTTTCTTTGTGGCTTGGGCTAACGAGTTTACCCATGAAGTTCTGTTCAATGGCAACGTCTTAGCCCGGTCTCCTCACACTACATTCCTGTGGACACCCATGCCTACTCTGGGGAAGTTATTTCATTTTGTCTTACATTACAGTTTCTTATAAAACTGCCCCAATTCTAGTTTCTAACTTATCGATGTCAGAGACATTCCTTTCTGTTTGTTCATTTTTGTTTTTGCATTGCCTAGGCCTAGCACATATCTCTGTACGTGGAGAGTATTTAACAGAAGGTTAGGGGTATGACTGGCCGTTGCAGAAGTCCACTTGCACCACCCACACTGTAACCACCCCTCTCACCTCATAAACTCAGCGTCACCGAAGTTTGGGACTCTGTGAGTCTGTGTGTGAGGCTCTGTGTTGACAAAGAACCGGTGACTCTGACTAAACATCTGTAGATTAGTGGTGTGGGAGGAGAAAAGAAAAAGCCTCTATCACAAACTTGGTGCAGGCAACCACAAGTGGTCTCCAGGAGCACAGAGCAGGGGTCTGATGAGGCCGTCAGGGTGGATGAGGAGGACCTGAGGAGGAGGAGCTGAAAGGCCCTTTTATAGCACAGGGAAGAGACAAATGACAAGTTGCCAGGTGGAAGGAATGCAAATTAAGTCCTTTAGAGGAATATTTACTTTCTCAGGTCACTGGGAGAACACTGAACGAATGTGGCTGTAATTTTAATGACAATGCCCAAATGACCAGAAAGACAATTTAGCCTTCTGTGCCTCTAGACAAGGTGAGCTGTTTCTAGCAGCTCAGGGTGATTCTGCACTAAGCAGGCCATGAAGCCCATGGTTGTTTCTGTTTGAATGCAGATGTGTGTATTCACTGCTGAAATTTAGCTCTGCTCACTCCTGTGCAGGAAAATCTAGTCCAAAAGTGCTGTGCTAGACAGAGAGCCACTTCCCCTGCAGCACTAGTTTAATAATTTTGTTAACTTCCACACTGAGTCAGGATCACGCCTGATGAAGTTTGTCTCCTCCTTGCATTGCTTTAATCCTGTCCCTTTTCTGAAGGAAAAAAAATGCAGGACAAATTGCTCCTGCTTATTTCTTCTTTAAGTGATACTGGAATCATAACCTTCATCTCCAGATAGGCTGACCTAACTGGCTTTTCATTAGGGCTGCTGACTACAGAACCCAAAGGGTTACTACACAGGAAAAGGAAGACTCAACATAAGGAAAGCATTAACCATTATGAGACTTCTAGACCACTTGGCAATACAATGTTACAGCTCTCACAATAACTGTGTCAGAGCTAACTCAACTAAAGTAATGACTGAGGGATCAGAATGGTTATTACACATGAAGTTTTGTCTTGCTGGCTTCCCAGGAAATTTTATTAGCCTTGGTAGCTGGTCAAATATGTGCATTTTGTGATGAACTTGTTTAAAATGCTTCTGACTGAATCCTGAAGCTGATTTCTGCTGCACATCTCAGGTATCAACATTCCTCCTCCCCCCTCCAAAGACTCATGCACATCCCTTTGTGCAAAAGGCATTTAGTCCATGTCCAAGAGTTGCTGAGGTCCTAAGAGTTTCAACAGTGCTGAAAAGTCCAAGTTGCAAGTCTCCTCTGAGATTTAAGGCAAACTCTGAGCTATGAACCTCTGTACAAATGAAAAGAAAGTGAAACGCTTTCACCATTCAGTGGTATAAGATAGACATTCCATTCCAAAAATTTCAACCAAGGGGATACAACCAAACGGGACTAAAACAATTCTAAAATTCAGCAGGGCAAACGTTAAGTCCTGCAGTTCTTTGTGCAGCATCTGAGACAATCTGAGGAAAGATGTGACTTCCAAAAGGCTTCTGTGTCTCTGCCCCTTTGGCACCAATGGTGGTTGTAGCTCACACGGCTTCTCTCTTGGCCTAACTCTGCTCCTTCCTTGCAGTTTTCTTCAGGTGATCCATGTTCCTATTTTCTCCAAACTTCTGGGGTGTCCACTGCACCTTTGGCTTCATACTCACAGCTTCACACACTGCCCTCTCAGTGGCATATTTCCTGGCCTCTGAAAATCAGAGTGAAAGTCTTCTTAAACCTACAACTCTTCCAGCACCATGTGGATGATGCTAAGGTCTGCTGCTAGCTGAAGGAGTAGCAGGCTTTCTTCTGTCTTAGCTATAGGGCTTGAGTGCCTGGATTACTGAGCATTCTGAGTCTAATTTCAGGGAACAAACTCTCTATGCTGCCCCCACCATGGTGCATGGTGTGGTCACTGCCATCCTGGAACATAGTGCTCTGCAGCTTTCTTCTTGCAAAAGTCACTTTTGCAATTTTGAGGCTGCAAAGTGTGGAGACCTGTTGCTTCTTGTGATGCCCTCAGGCCATATTTTCTATTCTCCTGTTCCTTCTCAGCAATCAAAATCTCCTCTATTCCATCGTTTGTAACTCAGAGTTTTACTAGGAGTTACTTTCTGGGCAAACTCACACTTTAAGTCATTCTGCTGAGCTCTTTGCTCTTGATTTTCAACATAGATTCAGCTAAAAGCCCCAACAGTAGCTATTCTGCCACATCAATATTCAACTGCCTTGAAATTTCTTATGCCAGATTAATTAGTCCACTACCCTTAATCTCAGTCTCAGGCAAAGTCTCTGGGCATGGACAGAATGCAGACAAACTTTCTTCCAAGCTGTAACACACATCATGTGGAGTCCAGCAACCAGTGCAGTCCTTCTTCCTAGCAGAAACCTCCTGAGCCTGGTCTTCAATGGCATACTTTCTATCAGCCTTCTGGTCTTCTGAGCTCTGGCCAGAATGTCTCACACAGAACTGCCTAAAGTGTTCCAACCCTACTTTTTCAGCTGGCAACACCAAACCTTTCTAAACTCTTCCCACAAGCCATTCCCAGAGGTTCCTGAACCACACAGTCAGGTAGAGTCACAGCAACAACCTCACTTCTGGTACCATATTCTGTTTTAATTACTTTTCTTTTGTTGCTTGGACAAAATATCCAACACCCAAAGTTAAGGAAGGAAAAGTTTATTTAGCTCACAGTTTGTGGAAGTTTCAGTTCATTATCAGCTGCCTCCCAGGCAGAGTGGCAAATGGCAGAGGGATAACCTCTCATGGCAGCTGGGGCGAAGGAAGGCAGCAAAAGCAGCAAGAGCAAAAAAGGGAAAGCAAGCCTCTTTCTGTTCCTTTTATCTTATTCAGACTGCTGAGAGTAGGGTGGTACCAATCCAATCAGTGGGCTGATTCAGCAATCACCCAGCCTTAATCCAAGCACTCTTAACCCCAGCATTGTCAATCACATACTCTAGATTCAGCTACTGCTGAAAGAGCCTGCCCCCACCATTACTGCATAAGCCTTTGTGGAGAAATCTAGACACAAGCAATGACATTTGTAAATAGTACATTTTCTTTATTCATTCATCTATTGATGGACATATAGGCTACATCCAAGATTTAGATATTATGACTTGCACTGCTATAGACATGAGTATGCACATATCACTGTGGTATAATGACTTTAATTGTTTTGGGATGATTCCTAGAAGGGGAATAGTAGGGTCTGCTACAGCAAGCAGAAACACCAAAATGACACCCAGGATTTGGAGAGAGATTTATTCATGTCAACAGATGCTAATTAAGATCCTTCCCAAAACATCAGGCCCTGATCTCTGGTGGTCCAGGATTTATATGGGATAAGCAAGCATAAAGTACAGAGGCAGGATGGCTTGTCAATTGGGGATTAGTTCATTCAATATGCATCATAATGACCAGCTATATATCACAGTCATCAGCTGTTTCTAAGAAACAAAAGTAACAGGAACTGTAACCAGAACTATTACTTTGGCAACCAACAAACTGAAGTATACTGGCTGGGTTGGGGGGTACCTTCAGTTTTAAGTTGAATGGAATTTAGGTCATATTTTACTCCATATGAAGAGATACAATATATTTCATTCTTCATTATTAATTTCTGAATGTCTGTCCTTCCTTTTCTTATTGTCACAATCAATCTTCAGTATCATGCTAATTGCTGACTGAATTTAAATCTTAACCATTACCAGTGTATATTACAATCAAAGAAGGCACTAACAGGGAACATAAAATCAATTAAGACATTTACAAATAATTCATAAGACAAATCTAGGAATAAAGTATGCAGAGTTGCTTCGTCCTGTCTCTGAAACTAGTGGTAAAATTGTAGCTGGTGCTCATAATACCTCTTTTCTCCTTCCCTTTTCCTTTGTCCTCAGCTAGAAACAGAGCAGGGGACAGTTTCTTATCTTGATGAGGAAACTCCAACCTTACACTTTAGATCCTCTGCTTGAGTCACGCAGGAAATGCAGAAATCTCAGCTCAGGTCCTGCCCAGCTGTTCTTTCATTGATTCAGCAAGGTGCAAGCACGGCTCTCACGCTCAGGATTGCATATCAAGTGCTCAGTCTCTGTGATATGCTCCCACAAATCTGCAAAACTCAGAAGTCCGGTGCTATACTTTTCCTTAATCTCAGAATCTCAGAATTTACCCTTTCACACGTTTCAAAAGATCCTCTAAAACACTTTCAACTATGCTATCCATACACCTTCTCCCGGGGCAGATTCTAAATACTTCCCCTGAATTACTACAATTTGCTTCTAATCATGGATCTGAAAGTATTGAAAATTGAGGGCACAGCTCCTACAAGGAACTAAAAAGCAAATTACCTGGATGAGATAATCACAGCATCTTTGAGAATTGGAAGCTGTGCTGCTCATGGCAGGAAGGCTCATGAGACCATGGTCTGCAAGGTGTTCACGGTAATGGACGCTGACCCAATGCTTTTCTTTCAGTTCTCTTCCCAGTTGATGTTCTAACATCAGTGACAGATCCCCAGTGAGGCTGTGGAGGTAGCCCACACTGGGATTCAGCTGCTGGAAGGATAAAATTCTGCAAGTGATAAATCAAACCCACGTGTGTAAATACCATATTGTCTCCCTAGTGTAAGAAACTGAAAAAGTATGTATGATCCAAAATCTACAATAAATACTATGTAAGGGTAAAAACTGCTCTAAAAGCAAAAGTAATTGGGAAAGGAAAAGGGGGAAAGAGGAAAGGGAAAAGGAAAAAGATATAAATCTGTATATATGTATATGTATATGTATATGTAAGATAGCTAAAGCGAACATACTGCTGAATGTATTAGTTATTGAGAAAGAATGGTTAATTTTCTTATGATTAGATCAATTTTACATGTCTATATCTGTTAACGTAAACAACCATTTTGAAGGCAATGATACACAATATTGCAACCATTGTCAAGTTTCCATCATCCTGTTTTGTAAACCTGTAACGTTACTGTTGTGCATTTGCTCCAGTCATTTGTTTGTCTCTTTTGCTTTTTGTCTTTCTTATATGTGTCTTTTTTCTCTTAAAAAAAATTCTGCACCTGGCTTTTAGAGATAGTCTTCTGCAACTGTATGAGGGGGGAAAATGCTATTTCCATGCAGTCAGAGGAGCTCAATGGTTGTTGGGCCACAGCTCCCCCTGAGAACTTGATTCTTGAATTTGGATTTCTTCTGTAAGCTTTCCACAATACTCAGGCACAGTATGTTCATAGTTCCTATGAAAATTTAAAGAAAAATATGTTCTTTTGCAACAGTTAGTCAGTCTTTTAAATTGCAATTTTAATTATCACTTCATCTCAAACAATGGCCAATCTATATTTAAACTTGTTTTTGTTCTTGACCACTGCATACTATTCCACTGATAGTGATGTCATGACTGCATTCAGAGTCAGCCAGGTCATAAAACCAGCCTTGCACCCTCTTCTGCTTAGAGATCCTCCTGGGGATCACTCCTGGTAACAGATGCTGATTTTGTCAAGACTGGTCTTTAAACTGTAGTGGCTTTAGGAATTTAAGATGTAATGATATTTTGTAGAATATATAGGAAGCTTGTACAACCTTTTAAAGCCTGAGGAAGTAAATGTCAGAAGTGGATTTACAAAAATCTGGGTGTTTTAATTTGCATTTCTCAAATGACCAGTGATATTGAACATTTCTTCACATATTTATTTGCCATTTGTATTTCTCCATCTGAGAAGTGCATGTTCACCTCAGATGCTTATTTTTAGATTGGGTCTTTGAATTTGGGGAACCTGATGTTTTCCAATTCTTTATATGTTCTAGATATAAGTCCTTTTTCTGAGGGATAGCTGGCTAAAATTCTTTACCATTCTGTGAGTTTTCTTTTTACTGTTGGTGATTTCTTCTGAAGTGCAAAAACTTTTTAATAAGATGAAATCCCAGTTGTTGATTCTTTGAAGTACTTTCCATGCAGTTTGCTTTTCGTTCATGAACTCTTTGCCTACCCCTATGTGTTCAAGATTTCTACCTACCTTGTCTTCCACTAGATTTAGTGTTTCTATTTTAATAGTTCATTGTTTGATTGTTTGATCACTTTTTCATGCCTCAATCTTGTAACTTGAACAACTACTTCCGAGATAACAAAATGCAATATATTAATTAGTGTTAATTTCCTACTAATTTTTTGAAATTCTGTATTGCTTTTATCCTTTTTTCTGTTTTATTTTTTAAAATAAAAAAAACAACTACCCACCATGCTGTAGAAATAATAATAATAATCTGGATGCATTTAGATGATACAGAAACTGTCACCTGTGGTCCCAGCTTGTATCCTCGATGAAGTTGATCATCTGCAGGACACACCCCCAACCAAACCTTTACCAACCAAACAAAGATGTAGATGGGACTCTCATTCAGTGCTTCTCCTTGTTAAGTTGCCTGTCTCTGGAGAAACGGGAGCCAGGATCACGGAGCCTCAAGTCTGAGACTGTTATGAGTCCAGTATGATCCTGGAAGTGGAGAATAGTCCTGAGTATTAACAGTCAGCATCTGGAATATGTCCTTAGAGTCATTTCTTTGTCTTTATGAAAATAATACTTTTGAACAGTGAAAGTCTTTTTTAAATTCAGCAGCATAACAAGGACACAGATTATTGGCATATTCATTTGCTATTTCACTTACATTTTGGACAGAAAACAAAGCAAGGTAGACTATGTCAACAGAAATAGAAATGAGCATATATTAATGAACTATATTATTGCCTATGTAATAACACATGAGAACTTTTAATTAAATTATTAATATTATTTTGAGTTCTTAAAATAGAAGGCAAAAAGTAATACATAAGAATTAATTTATAATAATTTTATATTTCTTTGTACTCATAAAGCTGGAACTTAAAAATGTCCCTTAATTAAATATTCTATTCACAAGAGGAGAAAAATGCAAAGTTGATAGGGAAAAATCTAGCAAAATTGTTAATGATATTTATTAAAATTTCAGTGCATTATTGAGATTTATGAAAAGATATTTAAACAAATTAAAGATGAATTAGATCTGGGAAAATAGTCATAGATTATTAAAGATATCAACTTTTACAAATCTCGGTGAAGAATTTTTGACTATTTGTTTGTTGATTATTAGGGTTAAATAGAAATACAAGGTGCCAAGAACAGTTAGGACATTTCAGCAGAAGTATGAGGTTGGAGGGCTTGTTGACTTGCTACCAAGAATTACCATAACATTATAGTCATTAAAATGTTCTAGGAAATACAAATTATATCATGAAACTGAAGAGAGAACCTAGAAAAATACTACATGATATGAAAATTAGATTTATGAAAGTGATAAGTAAAATGACCAAAATAAGACCAGGCCCACTGGCTCACCATGGAGCAAAGTCGTGAACAGATGGCATGGACTCACTCAGGGTGTTCACCTTTGGGGCGGAGCCTGTCTCTCTCCTCTGTAACAGTGGGCTGAGCCTGTGGACATGGTGATTATCTGTCCTTCAAGCATGTTACCTTACCTGTTTGGATAAAAGTGTTGTACTGTGTAGTTAACATCCCTCATCAATTGGCTCTCAATTAATCGAAAGACAGTATCATGGGGCTGTACCTCATCTGGAGAGCCCCCAACAGGACATGGAGCCACAGATGCTGTCTGGCTGCCTTAAAGCAGTGCTGGGTCAAGAGGATGGGACCTTATGGCAAGATGCAGAGAAAGACTCTCAAGTCAGAGGCCACTCCGTGGCAGGAAAGCTGGCAGCCCACTGACACAGCTGCCAGGAAATGAACTTGGCCAACAAACAATGAGCTTGGAAAGAGCTGCCAATCTCCACACTCAAACCCAGACCTGTTGCTGACTTAGTCTCACTTGTGAGACTTTGAGCAAAACACAGATGTCATCTCCAGACCTCTGACCTGCACAAGCTCTGAGGTAATCGATGGGAATTATTTTTGGTGATTACATTTATAGCTATTTGCTACAGAGTGGTAGAAAATAAATACTGATCTTTTACTTCTGTCACAGACAAACATAAACTCTGGTTGGATTGAAAACCTGCCTATGGCAGGATGCACAAGAAAAAATATTTATACCATCAAAGTAGGGGAATAAGTCTTTAGAATATGCAATAAATAAAAAGAAAAAGGAAATAACTCATGAAGGACTGCATCAATACCAGAAAATTGTTAACTAAAGACATCTTTTATAGGATGAAAAATCTATAAAACTATCCACAAAGCTATAATTGAAGCTATGGAGAGAGTTATGTAACACATAAAATTGACAAATGATCAGTATCTAGATTATAAAAATTGTTACAAATCAAAAGGAAAAATATAAATAGCACTATAGGAAGATAGACAAAAGAGATGAATAGGCACTATAAGAAGAAAATATTCATATAGCTAAATGTAAGAAAAAATGTTCAAAGTCACTAACAAGAGAAAATAAAACCAAAATGATCCATAATTTTTGAAATTATGGATTTTTTTAAAGAACAAAGAACCTAGCGATGGGCAGTGTTAGAAAAGATGTGAAGTAGATATCTAAAAATTCAGTCCTGGGAGGATTATAAATCAGTGGGAAAGGTACACAATTTTACCCCATCCCTGAATCAAAGAACTGAATGCACTAAGTCCAAAGGTTCTATTTCAGTTTAAATGCCTAGGAAATTTTCAGCTGTTCAGAGAGACATAGGCAAGATATTCTGAGGTATGTTGGGATGCTCACTTACATATATTTCATAAGTGTTATTTTGAATCAGTCAATATTCCATAAAAATATTCTTTAAAATCTCCTAGAGTTTGTCTTCAACCAATCACAGTGGCGAGAAAGATGAGCTTTGTACAAAGTAAGAACTGAAGGAAGATTTTCAAAATTAGTGAACACCCTACAGCTCAAAAGCAAGGAAGAAAGGAAGGAAGGAAGGGAGAAGGGAAAGAAAAGGAAAGGAAAGGAAGATGAAGAAACAGAAAGAGAGAGAAAGAACGAAAGAACTTTTTTCTTTTATTTTTATTTATGTTTTATTTTGATTTTAAGGCAAATAAAACCAATCAAAACAAACCAGTATAAGTGACACAGGACTTCAAAACAATACAAAATCAATAGTGGTTACCATAATGCCCCTTGTTGTCTTCAAAGCAGCTGCAGATACTTTCTGAAATAGTAAAAATCAATCAAAATGAAACAGAATAGAACCAAGAAAAACAAAACAATGAATGCAATAAAGGACTTCAAAACAAGACAATAGTAAATCCAAAATGGCTACCATAATATATCTTACTATCTTTGAAATAGCTGCCAATGCCAGCGAATATAACAAAATCAAACAAAACAAAACAGAGTAAAACCCAATCCAGCAAAACAATGAAAATGATATAGGACTCCAAGATAATAGGGAATTAGCAATGGTTTCAGAAGAACATCCCCTATAGATGCCACACTGCATACCATTATCCTGTGACTAGATGATCTACTGGCACTAGAGCTTCAAAGTCAGTAAAACACCAAACACAACAAGCATCAGATTGCATTTCACCTCAATAGCTATCATTGCACCCTGTGTTTCACAGGATCAGTTGGTCGCTTATGGAGGACATGGGGGGAGTGTCTCGTGTTTCCCAACACATGTTCTGGAAGGAGCTAAGGTCTGGCTGTCCCTCTGGTGGCCCACATGTGGTGCTGCTTCACAGGGAGGGCTTGCTTCTTGGTGAATTCTTGTTCTCTTCCCCCATAGACTGTGAATGGTGCTGACTCATGGGAAAAAGTTGACCATTCCTGCAAATCAGCACCATGTGCAGGCTGCCAGAGTGACAGCTAGACTCCAGCCTTTTCCCATGAGTCAGTGCCATCTGCGGATTGTTGAGGAAGAGAACAAGAAGTCACCAAGAAGCAAACCCTCCTTGTGAATCAGCTCCATGTATGGGTCACTGGGAGACAGCCAAGAACTCTTTTCTCTAATGAAACCCTGAACAATGAAAATGAAAGGGAGGTGAAACAACTGTGGGAACATGAAATGATCAGAAATGAGGAGAATTGATATGTGTAAGATGATGCCATTGGCGCCCTAGGATTCTAACTGGCAGGTGCACCTGGCTGAAGTGTTTCTGAGTGGGAAGCAAGCTGAGACCACAGCACTCCTCCCCAGCAAGCCCACTTTGATCAGATCTTGTATGAACAGCAAACGCAATGGCAGGGAAGGTGGCAAAAAGTGCTTCTTGTATTTGTCAGTGTATTATTTGTGTATTTCCTTAAAGTAATCTAAAGTTTTTACTGAAAGCACTCTGCCAGCTAACATTAGAGTAAAAAACCTACGTAACTGCACAGTCCATACTATCCATGAAAATAATCCAATTTCTTAGGAAAAGCACAACACTTCCTAGAAAACCATTCTGCTGAAAGCCTCATAAGTGTCTACAGTTTGGTATACTCTGTACTATTGTTTTTAAATAACAGAGCAACAGGGAGTTCCACAGGACCCTGCCTGACATTGATACCAAAGTCAGCAAGTTAAGGGCAAATCAATAGAAATTATCTTTTCTGCAGAGTATTCCAAAGATTCAGGTACCCACCCCTCTGATAATTTATAATTTGCATTGGGAATAAAATTAGATTATTAAATATTAAACAGTATTCTTCAAATATTGCTTTTCACCTTTCATTGTTTTATAAACTTCCAAAGTATTTTATGAATGCAGATAATTGATCTCAGAGACACTGACAATGGAAGGCTTTATATTTTCTTGCAAGAGTTCAACAATCATTGATCTTTTACATCCCAGAAATAAACAGACGGTCTAGGTACAAATTGGGACGAAATTACTTTTAATCATTGTTGTGATAGTGTTCCATTACAATGTTGTATAAGAAAGAGAGCCTTTGATATTTGACTTCATATCTAATTGTTCACCACAAAATTTTTCCTTAAGAATATGGTGAACTGGCAAGGTGTGGTGGCACAATACCTGAGGTTCCAGCCCTTGGGAGACTGAAGTATGCGGGTCACAGGATAGCATTGAGCTGCACAGTGAGACCCTACCTCAAAATATATAAATAAATAAAATTAAATTAAAAATACAATGAATTGATACTGCTCACATTAAATGTGCATTTTTAAAAGGAAAAAGCAAGTGAGGGGGTAAAACTTTTACCAATTCATTGATACCCAAAGTCAGAAGGTTAAGAGCAAATCAATAGATAATATTGAAAAACACCCAAAAAGCATAGCTTTTCTTTTTTCTGTGCCTATTTTTTAGTGAAGTATATTAGTAATAAACCTTTTTTCTTTTTCTTTCTTTTCTTTTCTTTTCTTTTTTTTTTTTTTTTTTTTTTTTTTTTTTTTTTTTTTTTTTTTTTTTTTTTTTTTTTTTTTTTTTTTTTTTTTTTGGTCAGAGGGCCTGTAGCTTTCCTAGACTTCCTCTAATCTTTTTTTTTTTCATAAACTTTGTTATGAATAAGCTTTGTTTTTTAGGACAGTTAGAGGCATAAAAAATTGAGCACATACTGCACGGTATTCTGAGCCCTCCCCACATAAGATTCTCCTTTCTTATGCTACGGTACTGTACTATATTTGCCAGAACTGCTGAGTTGTTATTAAAACATTATTAACTAAAGTCCTTAATTTATTCCGATTTCCTTAGTGCTGATGTCTTTTTTTCTGTTTCAGGAGTCCACTCATGGTACCGTGGTGTGGGCAGACTTGGTTCCTTCAGCCTCACCTTGGTGGTGACACTCCGGTGTGCTGTGACCTTCACAGATCTGATGGTTCCTGGAGAAATCACACTGCAGGATTGGCCTCTGTCTCACTGTGGTTTCCCCTTGTGGCCAGGCTGAAGTCATGGACTCTGGGCTGCCGGGATACAGGGCCACTCGTCACATGGCTTGTGGCCTCTAACGGTGAGGTTAACTACCTGCCCAGCACTGGGAGTCCCCCCACTGTGGAGTCAGCTCACTGCTACCTCCCCTCACGACACTGGAAAGGAGGTGATACCCACGGCCCCCACTTCATGAGTGGGGCATTACATCCCTGCTATCTTAGGAAGGGACATCCAGATGGTTTACTTGAATTCTTCTGTAGGGAAGATTGTTCTCTTCTCTCATTAATGTACTCAATCACTAACACAGACTGGTGGATGTTTGTCTTATACACTGAGTTCAGTTTAGTGCTACTTTGTTGCTTGTATTTTCCCAGCTTTGGCCATTGGGAGCTCTTTTAGGTGAAATCTGTTCCCTTTCCATTAATCACCATTAACTTCTTTTCTTTATTTTAAAAAAGCAAAACAGAAAAAAAGGTAGAAGTAATACAGAATTTCAAAACAAAAAGTAAGAAATCAATACTAGTCAATATATTACATATTGTTATCTTAGAAGTAGTTGCTCAAGTTATGAGATCTATGACACCATGGAAATGATGAGCACACCCAGCCCCAAACCCTGTTCTCTTGTGGTTTTCTCTGATAAAAGGAATCAGGGCTCCTTGGAGAAATGACCAACTCTAACTGAAGCAGAAAATACACGAGAAGAGCCTGACCATCGTGTTAATCTTCTGATTCCTTTTATCAGAGGAAACCATAAGAGATCAGGGTCTGGGGCTGGGTGTGCTCATCACTACCATGGTGTCATAACTACAGGCTGTTTGTCTGCAGGAGCAAGAAAATAAGCAGGTGACTAACCCTTGTGCTACATATATTATCTATCTGTCTATTATCTGTCTATCATCTATCTATCTATCTATCTATCTATCTATCTATCTTTTTATCTATCTGCAGTGCTGGGTATTGAACTCAGGGTCTTGTGCATGTTTGACAAGCTCTCCACTGAGCTGCATCCCAGCCCTTTATATATTTAGGTCATTATTTATATTTATATTAAGTGAAATGTTACCTCTTCCTGAGGCCTGTAGCCTTAATTCATCACAGTGTGAATCACTGTGCAGCCTCCATTGGCCTTCCCATATGTTTCCTTATTTCCAGTAGTACCCCTAGTATCCACCATCTGTTGATTATTACTGCAATTGTTTAATTACACTGTATATGCAGGAAAGTGTCAGAACTGTTAACCCAGAATCCCACTGGAATTAACTGTACCAACTGGAATACATTGCTTGAGTACAATTTATTTCTATTTTGGATAACATTCCTTTCAACAGTTACTTAGGTCATCATTTTATTCTCTATAGCATTCAGTGAAGTCTTTTCATATATTCATAATATTATTACATTTCTTTGTCATGATCTTTATTAGTTCCATAAAAGTCCTAACCTCCTAAAATCCCAACCTTTGAAATTTATTTTTCTAAATGTCTGTATTTAAAATTTCACTTTTAATGCTGTTAACTGGCAGGCATTGACAAATGGAAAGCGTCCCTCATACACCATTGCATTATCACACATGATAGTTTCATTGCCCTGGAAACACCTGCTGTGTATTCCTTCCCTGTCATCCTGAAACTCAGGCAAATTCCAAACTTCATGACTGTTTTCAGAGATTTCCCTATTTGGGGATGGTAGATAATCTCAACCCTAAAACATGCAGCCTCCTCAGACCCCTCTCACTGAGCAGCGTGGGTGTAAGATGCTCCTTGCTGTTTCTAAGTTCCACAGATCGCTTTCTTTTGTGACTGGATACTGTGCTGCTGTACGAATGGAACACATCTGCTCACCAAGCCACCTGTTCAAGAACATCTAGGTGTTTCCAACTTTTGGTCATTGTAAATAAAGTTGCTCTAAGCAATTTCATGCAGGTTTTGTGTGGCATAACTTTTCAACTAATTTGAGGCAATACCTAAGCGTGTGATTGTTGGACCATATGGCAAGGCTACATTTAGTTTCTGTTAAACTTTCTTTCACAGTCACTGGCCACTTTGCACTCTCCCAAGCACTAGGGAGTTCCTGTTCCTATCCTCAGGGTACTTGAGTGCAGCTCCAATCCTGGATCTTCCCAGTGGGTTTCATCCTGTCACTGAACAGACTTTGTAAGTTCTCGTTGAAAGATGAACATGGCAGGTCATGCAACAGGAAGTCAGATAAAATATAGGATAGGAAGTGAGGTTTCAAAATAATCTAAGTGCCACACACACACGTGCACGCACACACACAAGCTGTATAGATAAAAACAACAAATATAAAACAGTATAAGCAAAATCACAACCAAATAAACTAAAACGAAAGATTACAGTCTATCATAGATACATGGCTAAATACTCATTACATAAAACATACTCAAAAATAGAGGAAAAGAAGATTAAAACCCTCATAAAAATGAGCAAAAGAAGCAGACAATTCACATGATTATAAAATTGGTTCCAAATATTTACAAGAGCTCCATACTTTAGATGACTAAAATGCAATTTTCAGGTTAGCAAATCTTAAAACCCTTGATGGAATTCACTGTGGCCTGGGCTTAGCAAGCACTGTATATTATCATTGCTGGGGACACACACCGATACAGTCCTCATGTGGGGGAAGCCGCCTACAAGGAAAATCAAAGCACCTGTGTGTGTGTCTTTCAGATCGACAATTCCCCCTTTTCCAATTTACTTTGAAGACACATTTCTCAGTTATAAACACATACACAGTTATTCTCTGTAGTGCTGTGTATGTTTGTAAAAGAAGGGGAAAGGAATAAAATAACAGAAGGGGAAATTGTCAGGAAAAGTGACAAGGATGTACAGAGGCTTTTAGCCAAATGATGTCACTGCAGTAGCAATGGAGTCGTTTTAGCTGTCAGAGAGAGGATGTTGAGAAACTGAACAGGCAAACAGGAAATTCCTGCATCATACTGGACCCTGATCTCACCCTACCACCACCTACCCCCCAAACTGCCCTCCATATTCACAAGAAGCTACACAGGAAGTCATCTTGAAAGGGTACTTTCCCAAAGCCGGATTCTTATCTAGTAACCACTTGGGAAGCTAACCATGACCCTGTAGTAATCAGCACCAATATTGCTAAAATACTTGTCTCTTGCTAAAACCAATAGCTGTTTACTTTCCAGTCCTCTTCAGAGGTTTCACAGAATGTCACAGCCTAGTCCTTAAGTACATGTGAAGTTATAAACAAAAATAGTCAAAAACTGTAAGGTAAGAATTGAGAGTGTACCCCAATAAGTATAAACATTTTTTCTATTGATACACAATTTAAGCAATGCAGTGTTGATATAGGGGTTTACAATAAATGAACTGAATGATCTAAAAATCCCAGGAATGGAGCCCTGCGTGTATAGCACATGACAATGTACTATCTTAGGTATTTGTGGGAAAATGCACAAAGACAACAACAAAATTCTTTACTTTGATTATCCTCTAAAATATATTTTTAATCTATAATCTTCACACATTTCATTTTATCATTTGGATTTGAAAAGCATATTAGTTCTGTATATTTAAATATGGATGTTTTAATGAAGAACAATTACAAGATGATTAGATATAGCAAAAACTTTGCAAAATATATCCAAAGGAATACAAATATGACCAATAATTTTGTAAAACATGTCTAGTGGAATATGAATATGAATATCATAGGAGGTATCCAGTAGCATCTACTTAAAGCAATAATAAACATGTTTTGTAGCAGTATAAAATGTCTTTAGTTTTCTATTTTGAAATCATGTTTCTATTTCATGTTCCTTGCAGAAATTTTTACTAATTTAATACATTTCATGCTTGAAAATTATTTATTGATTGTCCTGTTTTTCTTCAATGAAGTAAATAAAAATTGCCATTTTATCTTATGTTTCATCTGACATTAAAAATCGAAGCATTCTAGTCGTCTGTGTAATTTGACTTCTTCATTAAGCAACTTTCTATTGACGTATGAAATACACGTGTAGGTAGTTATAAATATTATTGTGTATAGCATGCATTTTCACAATACAAAACTATGTTCACAGATCAAGAAATGTAGCACAACCAGGAGTCAAGAGTACCCTTCTATTGACTGCTTCCCTCAATGTGACTGTGACCTTCATTCCTGATGTTGCAGATCAGCTTTGCTTATTTCGTTTGGACCCTCATATGCATGGAATCCATGCTAAGTGCATCCCTTTGCCTGGCTTCTTTGGGTTGGTGTTGTGCTTATGGGAAACATCGCATTGCTGCAGGTAGAAATTGACCACTCCTTCTCAATGCTGCTTAGTGTGTGAGTGTGTTGCTATAGTGTGGTTTTGCTCTCTGGCCCACCTTTGTTTTGTTTCCTCTATGAAGATGTAGTCCTCTAGGGTTTCTAATTGGGAGAGTGAAGTGTTTACCAAAGTTCCTCCTTAGCAGGTCTTGAACTCCAAGTTTAATCTTCTCATCTGTCAGTGCAACCTGAAGAAAATGCCCACTGACACTTGCGGCTCTCTGCCCCATTCCCTGGGTGCGGCTCAGGAATTTGGCCATTGTCTTATGATGAAAGTAATACAATAGCTAGACTTATTTCTGGTGCCACAATCTGAAGAGGCTGCAGCTCCCTAACCAATTCCCTCTTCCCTGAATTCTACTTCATGCTGTGCCCATTATCTTTTGCTGCTTTCCCTCAGCTCCACAAAACTGGCAGAGTATCTGCTGGTATCTCAGCATTTACCTGGGCTCTTGGTCAGGATACATGCTGGGAACAAGGAGGTGGCCTGAGGGAAGAAGACCTGAAGCATTTGCACGCTTTTCTGTGGGTCCTTTCTGTCCAGGACGTTGGCTTCCTGAACTGCTGTCTGTGGGACTCCTGTGATGCGTTCTAGCCATTTTGTTGTTGTGATGTTTGCTTTTGTTTATTTGTATCTTTTTGATAATTCTAATGTTTCTCAGAGGTAGATTTGACTATTGCAATTTTTTCATTGCCCGGTAGGAAAGTGTACCATTGTTTTAAGTAACCTATTTTGTTAAAATACAACATAGAAGTTTCTACAGAAAATTGCAAAAATGTAACCACACAGGCTCGTTAATTTTCAAAAGTGAACACACTCTTGTAACAAGAACTCAGATTAAAAAAACAGCAAAATGCTGATACCCTGTGCTTTCACACCCACTTCCCACCAACCACCCAAAGGCCCCAGCCACTTGCTGAACTCCAAACACCACAAGTTAGCTTGTTATTGAGCACCATATACAAGAAATCATGTGGCTTTGGGGGGACATTTAAACAAACCACAACCACCTTCTATGCTTTTAAAGACTTCTAATCATAGTTAATGTCTTTGTGAATACACTCTAATAACTGAACTACAGTCAGTCTTTAACTTTGTTTTCTTGGTTGAGTTCAGTTTCCCCATCTCTTGGCCAGTCTAAAGTTTGCTTATTGAATCCTAGAGATGAAATATAAATAATTGTAAGGGTCCCAGACAATACATTTTTCTTCCAAACATAGTTCAGTCTCTTTCTGTTGGATACAGGGAGAATCATTATCTGAGTCCAATCCTGAAGTTAGGTGTTTTGCAGATTTGTATTCTCCTATGTCTGCCTTTCCATCTCTATGATAAAATGCCACTTGTGTAATTTTATTAATGTAACTAGATTGGGCTTTCATTCAATTACTGTATTTTGAACTGAAACTTCTTTTCTACTTCTAACATTAGGAGAATCAAGTACTCCTGTGCAGAGATTTTCTTCTTAACTTAGCTTCTTTACTCATGTGGCTTTGGGATTTTTTAAATGTCTTAAGTAGAAAACTAGTTGTACCAAAGCTCTCTTCTCTATCCACTGCTTTTCATTAAAATCTGGACTCTCGCCACTAATTTTGTACCTAAACTCCAGAAAAAGTAAACAAATGAACAACAAAAGCCTTCCACTTTCTCTGCTTCCAGTGGTTGTCCTCATCCAGGAAATGCCAGGTTTCAGCTTCTTGGCTGGTAGATGTAAGAGGAAATGCCAACAGCAGAGGCAGCCGCCAGAGGGTAAGCTCCTTTCTTCATGGTGTCATATCTCTGCACTTTGCTCTCTTACTCTTACCTATCATTTAAAAATAGCATGTTATTTTCCAAGGTGTGTCCAGTTCTTAGTTTCAGCAGATGGAGCTCTGGGCTCCATTGAATTCCATCAGAGGGGTAAATTGTACCAACAATGGGCATAAATTGTATTTTCAAAGCTATTTAAGCACTTTAAAGATAGCAGTGCAGTATCTGTTGGCACTTATTGTTTCTGAAGAATATTACGTTTTTTAGTTTTAATTTCCCTTCTTAGAAGTATTATACGTTAATTTTACTGCCTCATTTCAAACAAGTTATTAAAAATGGAAAGGAAGTAATGCCTGCCCATATGGAGACCGGCATCCAGCACGCTGTCCTCTCAGCTTGCGCAGGAGGCTAAGAAGTGCAGATTTCCAGCTGCTCTTGCATAGCTTTTCTTATTGGACATGGTGAGAGTTGACATCTAGTATGTAACTTCTCATTTTAATTGAAATATGATCATTATATCATTAAAATGAAAAGCTAACTAAATGTTTATAAATTCAACAGAGATCAGATGAGAAAACTAAATGTATTACAATATTTGATGACTATAACTTACCTTTATCAAAGATGCTGTGTGATATGTTTTAAAAGTAAAATTACATATTAAGCAATTTTTAAAAAAGAAATAAACAACAGCATTAATATATCTAAAGAATGCAATGTATAATACATGTATATATGATATATAATGCCTATTTTTTAGAAATGTTTGGCAAAAATGACAAAGACAAATAGATATAAAGTGAGAATCTCACTTTTTTCTATAACAGATTAGCAGAATGGTGACAAAGATAATGTGAAGTAGATAAGACTGAGATATATTAGTAGGATATAAAAGCACTGTTTTCTCAAATGTCTTGAATAAGGGACCATCTTTTAAGAATCAACAATCATTTAAAACAGTATTTTGCAAAATACAATAAAAGTAAAATATTGTTATAAAATGGCAATAAAAACAAAATTGAATGTCGTTTTATTATTATATTTCATTCACATAAAATTGTTCTATTAAAGTGGTATCAGAATTTATAAATATTGATTCTCAATTCTGTTCTTATTTCATCCAAAATTCCTGATTTATACCTCCTGAACCACATTTTATGTAGCATTAGTTTAGAGGATGTGAAGAGTGAGACAAAAATGGTATAGTCTGGGGTTATTACTTTAGCATTAAATTAACACACTTTCGTATTTGTATTTTTATAGCATCGACATTGTCTTTGTACCTTGAACACCTGAATCGGTATTTTAAGTGCTTATTAATATGGATAAGGCTTCAAAAGAATTATTTTGACAGGCAACAACCTTAGTTAGTTATCTACCTTGTTAAGTTTGAAAGTTTCCCAGTGTTCAAGATTGCTATTTCATATAGGCACTTCTTAAGGCACCTTAAAGGTGAAATTAAATGATTTTATTTCTTCTGTTAATGATTTGATAGTTCTACATTATTGCATGACTCAGATGGCTAGTGTGTTTGTCTTGCTTCAGCACAACCTTCTTTACAATTAAATTTAGTTGTATTACCTTAAAATTAATTGTTCATATTCTTGTAAAATTCAATATAGTCACTCCAGTACCAAATGTATACTTGTGCCTTTGTAATCACACTTTTTCAGTTTCTAACTGAAATCTTCCATATCTGGAAGAATTTTAAAATATTTTCCCTTAATTTTTAAAAATTCTGATGATATGTGGCATTAATTAAAGTTCATCCTGCTTAGCCACTGGAAAGCACTGTGAAAACCAGGATTTGTCTACAGTTTTGAAAAATGTTCTCTGCTTTGTTTTCCTCAATTACTGTCCCCATGAAACTCTCTATGGAACTCCTTTTAGATAAGTGTCAAGAATTCTGAACTGCATTTCATGTATTTTGATGTTTTCCCACTGTTTTTCCTTTGAGAGATAGAAGTGAACGTCTTAAGCGTGTGCTTGGTCCAAAGATGGCTCTTCCACAATCTTTGCTTAGCAGTTTGACCTTACATTGCTTTTATTTCTATCACACTGATTTATTTAGCTGTATTTTATGCATGCAGTTTTCTTCATTTTCTATCAGAACAATAATTACAGTCATTCTGATGATAAGATGTAGCTTCTTTTTTAATTTGTTACTTTATCATCTTGGTATTTAGTTTTTAGTGACTTGTAAGAGAATGTATTTGCCTAGGTTTTTTATTAAATAACAAGCTACTTTAATAAATTACCATTTATCTTGCTTCTGCTCAACAGTGAACATAGCTTTATTTTGTTGCTAGATATCACTGCTAAGCTCCTGCATATTGAGAGAGTATGATGCACTAAAGGGGCTTTGATTTAATAACTAAATATTCACCCTGGTTAATCTCACAGGAACTCTTCCGACTTCTTTATTATCAATACAAAGATTGATACTATATGCTTTTCATGAACAATTCACATTTAATCTTGGTTGTGTCAGCTTGGTTGCCTAATGCTCACTCTTGAATAGATTCTTCCATAATGACTCAGCGAGACATTTCTTTCATTCTGTCGTGCTGCTGATGCTTTGCCTGTCTATTTTACTTCTGAATTGTTTTGGTAGATATAATATCCTTAGTTCATATTTTCCAGGGTATTTTAATCCACATTATCCAGGTATAAAGAATTTAAGATAAAAGTCTGGGGAAAGGGGACTTCTTTCCTCTGTTCTATGTTCTCACTTGGTATTATTGCTTGACTGCCTTATATTCCTTTTTTATTCCTTTCAGTGACTATTAATCATTTATGAGATAAAGTTTCAGAATAAATAGTTCAGTGCTTTGTTTCTTCTGTTAATGATTTGATAGTTCTACACCATCGTATGACTCCAATGATTGTTATGTGTTCTTCCTGCTTCAACACAGCCTTCTTTCCAAATAACTCTAATTAATTTTTAAGGAACATGTGTCACTTTAATTGTTTTTCAATGTTTAATTTAAATCATTTCTTTGAATTAGAATTATTAGTGCCTTTCTCTCTTCTCTTGCCTAGATTTTCTTCAATAAAGATTCCTATGAAGCATATAATAGGTCTTTGGTCTCATCTATCCTTCACTTTCCTTTATATGAAAAAGTGATTTTGAAGGTACTCTAAAATTAGAAAATTATATAAAATTTTTGTCTTAATGATGATCCTCAAAGATAGCTTATTACTACTTCAATTATTGTCTTGAATTTTTGAAACTTGAGCTCAGTTGTAGCATTTTTTAAGGGTGAAGCAATAGCTTTTGTTCAGCTTTCTTCCCCTTGTCCATTATCCTTGTTTTTGCTTCACATTGCTAGTTATTTGGTGAAGAAATTCTACTCGGCATCTTACCTCTCTGTGTCTTTGCATATTTATCCCTCTGGCAGTGATAACTTAAAGTTGTTAAGCTTTTGTATCCAAAGAGAATGACTTTTACTCACTGTGGAGTGATTAGCAATTTATATATACAAGATGCTTGTCTGAAAATAAGATAACATTACTTTTGTCATCTTCCTTTTGCATTTTATATAGAAAATATAAAAAGATTATTTTCAAATAATTTTATTTTCAAAAATATGACTGTGTAACTTGTGACACTATATCTGTATTTTACCATTAATTTAAATCTTTATATTTAGAGACATACTAAAAGAAAGTGTAATTCATTACAACATGTGGTTTATAAGCAATAATTTGTAAAACTTCTTCATTTTTGCAATAATAAGGAACAGAATTGCTGTTTTATTTTCCCGTTTAGAATGATTACTCTCACATGAGTAACTGCTTCATGGTGTCTCCATCGAGTGCTAATAATTATGTAAGCATTCCTATGTAAAAATCCTTCGTAAGAAATGATGGTAAGGGACCATGAATAATGCAGAATGAACTAAGATGTTTCAAGAACTCCATGACTTGTCCTATATTTTTATCTTAGAAGGTCAAATGATTTTCAGTATTTTTACTTCACAAGATTTGGGTACTTTCCTTTTTTTTTTTTTTTTTTTTTTTTTTTTTTTTTTTTTTTTTTTTTTTTTTTTTTTTTTTTTTTTTTTTTTTTTTTTTTTTTTTTTTTTTTTTTTTTTTTTTTTTTTTTTTTTTTTTTTTTTTTTTGAGACAGTGTCTTGCTATGCAGTTCAAGCTGACCTTGAACTCATTATGTAGCCCAGGTTGGCCTTGAACTCATGGTGACTGAACTCACAAACTCAGCCTCCTGAGTGCTGGGATTACAGGCATGTGCCACCACACCCAACTAGTACATTTATTTAAAATTGTATTTTTCAGTAGAGATATTTCCTTACCAACCCTGTGTGTTTATTTTTAGTGAAAATTGCTGACGTGTGAGGAATATAAACAAAAATTTTCCTTTCCAGGCACTGTTTTATTTTTTCCAAAGTACCAAAGTTGATTTGTGTTTGCTACCGTGCTATAGTAATTTCATTTGCAACAAAGTCAATTTTTTTCGTGTAACTATAACCTATCTGTGTTTAGTGTCCTAGAATATTTTCTTCTATCATGTTTGCCATGGATTATGTGCATATTAGTCAATTTCCTGTTACTAAACACAACAGCTGACACTCAAAGGAAGAAAAATTTAGTTTAGCTCATAGTTTGGGGAGGGTTCTGTCCACAGTCAGCTAGATCCAAGGCAAGACCATCAGAGCGAAAGGGCAGAGTGGAGAAAAGTTCCTTAGTCCAGGGTGCTGGAAGCTGACCCAGGGAACCAGGTAAGGGAAAATTTGGCACCATATATAGTACCCAGGGCCATGTCTCCATTACCCACCCCCAAAACACCTGAAGCATGCTCCACTAAAGTGCTAGGTGGTTCTTGGTTCACTGAAGTTGACATCAGGATTAATGGTCACAATTCCCTGCTTGTCAACGTCATACTCAAACATATCTCCTTAAACCATACTTAATTTCCAAATAAATGCAATAATGTGTTGATAATTCCAGTTGTTCAGAAATTCCGTGTACAACTGGCAACACAATAATGCCTTCCCCGAAGGTCTGACTAATTTCAGTAGTCATCAAAGGTCAAAGTTAGAGTCTTTTTTGAGGTAAAGTCTTAGATGTGAGTCTCTGCAAAAGTGGAAAGCAAGTTACATCATCCCAAAGTACACAACAAAAGGGAGAAATAGGAGAATAGAAAAAGAACTTGACCAAAGCTAGAGTGAAAACCAGTCAGACACACATTAAACCTTATAACTTCATGTCCTACATCCAGGCCAGATGGTAGTACTAGTATTTTCTGAAGGTCATGCATGGCCTGATGGCCCTGTTTTCAGCTCTGATGTCTCTCTTGATCTGGCTCCACTCATGGCCTGCAGCCTTCCATGCCTGACACTCCACACTTCTGGCACCTCTAACTTCCTGTGGTCTGTGCTTCTCCTTCCGCTTCACTCCCTCTGCTTCATGGGGCTCCTTGCCTGGCTTAGGATTTCCTTTGAAATTTTGATGGAAGCTGCTCTAAACCCTCAGTCTGACTTTCTGCATGCCTGTATGGCCAGCATCATGTGGATAACAACAAAGCCTTCTGTCAGTGGAAACAATCCAGGACCCTTCGTACCATGGCTGCAGCAGCTTCTGAGTACACTGATGGCTGAGCATGATGAAATGAACCCCAGGAAGCCAGTTCCCCAGGAGGCATCTCTCAATCAGAGATTCCTCAGGGCTCTCTTTTCAGGTGAAAGTTTAACACCTTTACATCCTTGAGCCTCCAGTGATTGATGTCTTGCTGGTTCCTGAGATGCCCTCAAAATATCTTCTTCCCCTTATACAAAGTTCCTGGTTTCTTTTTAATGGCACTGATTTATTTAAGCAGGCTTACCTCCTTTAGACCCAGTTTTACTCTTAGTTCTGTCTGGGCAAAAGTTAAGTTTACAAATTTGTTTTGTCTTTTGCACTCTATTCTCAGTGGAATACCAGCTAAAAGCAGCCAGCAGTGCTCATGTCGTGCTTTGCATGGTGGACTGTCTAGAAATTTTCTCTGCTAAACTAAATCACCTCCTTTAATGTCAGATACCTACAAAGTCTCAGAACATAGGGAAAATATAATTTTCTGTTAGAGTGTATCACACTTGGCCTGTAGTTCAGGTGCCAGTAGATTCCTGTTCCCAGCTGAAATCTCCTAAGCCTGGCCTTTACTATTCCTATTTCTAACAGCATTCTGCTCTGCTGAGCTTTGAGCATAATCACCCAGTAAGCTCTGTTTGCAACACTGTAGAGTTTCTGTAGCCATAGCAATGAAGTTAACATATCGGGATTAATATTCACAGTATGCTGTAAGTCTTGTGGCTAGATATCTCATGATTTTAGGAGCATCAAGTAAGGAGCTTTGGTAACACTTGAGTTCATTCTTTCTATCTTTCATATGCGAATCACATGAAACACTCTTCTGTTTATAAATTATAGAGTACACAAAGAGCAAAAACTCATTAGTACAAGTCTTTAAAATCTGTTTGTTTTGCCATTTACAATTATTACATTATTTTGGATTCTTAAAACAATATTTTTCAGAGATGTTTCATTTGACTCAAAATTGAGCAAAAAATTTGAAAGTTCCCATATACCTGTGTCTACACACAGAATTCCCTATTGTTAATGTCTTTTACCTAGTTAGGAGATGTGCTATAAACAGTGATCCTACACTAACTCATTGCTATGGTTTATACATTGTGTCAACTTGAGAAGTCTAGCAGCTTAATTAAGTAACTCAGCAGCTCTACATCCTGGGGTGTAGAGCACAGTTACCTGGTCATTGTTACAATTTGAGAAGGTCAGAAGTTTAATTGAGAGAGTCAGCGGTCTTACTTTGTAAACATCCTCTGCAAAGGAAAGCAAGGATATTTGTGAATGCTACACCCACCCTGGGGGGTGGGGAGTCCTATGTACTATATAAAGGAGGAGAAGAGGCTTGCTCTGCTGCTCCTTCTACTTTAGCTGCTTTTGTTCGGTTGCTGCCTTGAAGTGCTGTCCCCGTGCCATGTCACCCTGCCTTGGAGCCAGCTGATTGTGGACTGAAACCTCCAAAAACTGTAAGCTAAATAAACCTTTCCTTCCCTAATTTTGTGTGTCAGGTGTTTTGCCTCAGCAACGAGTAAAGAGTAACCAAGACACTCATAGAATCACCTAAAGTCCAGAGTTCATATCAGGATTCATTGTGGGAGAGCATTCTGTAGCTTTGAGCAAGTGTGTAATACATAGTACTCAGCAGAGTATTTTTGTCATTCTCAAGACCCCCTGTCTTCTGTCCATCATGAGCAGGGGGCAGTTTCCACATTTTCCCCCGAGCATACATTCCAGATGCAAGATTTTATCAATATATACTTAAAGTGAAACATGTCGGCATAATGGCTTTTAGAATAACCTGGGAAACTTAAGAAAATAGCCGTTTCTTGAGCTGAGATCCAATTAAATGAAAATCTCTGTGGGTGAGGACTTAGGAGTCTGAATTATATGTGAACTCCACAGTAATTCTCAGATGCCGTCCCTTGAAGAGTTTTTCATTATAGGAATTAGTGTAAAAGTACCAATCTGCTTAAAACTCAGTCTGCTTGAAACCCTGGTCAGTTTTTAAGACACTTACAAAGATTGTCAAAGGTTTACACATAGTTTATGTGCTGTTTTCCACAGTCCTGATCCTTCACACTCTCCCCTCAATTATTCTACTCTACGTGAAAAGTCGACTCTACTTCTGCAGAGAAAAGTCACGTGATTTTGAAGTATATTTTGTGTTTCATAGTGTTATGGATCTTCTGAGATTCTGCAGCATGTAACCTTCGATGATTCAAGGTAGAGTAAACTCATTAGTCCAGAGTAAATGGAAGTCCTGTTTATGGTTCACAAATGTTACTGCTAATAGACATGGGTACATCTGTCAGAAATTGATAAGTGCATTTCTACTTTCTAAATTATTGTAGGATTCTGTTCACTTGTAGTATTTTTATAGCAGAATTTAGTAGCTATTGTCTTTTATACTGTGCATGGCTCATGTTATTTCCTGTCTCAGCAAGTGATGTGCAATGTCTACCTACGATAACAGCATAAAAAGACAAGGAAACGGGGGTTCCCAGGCGGAGCAGAACATTCCCAGCCTCAAACCCACACTTATCGTCACTGACCAGAGGTACAGCTAACTAAGCCCTCAGAGAGGGGTCAATATCACAGGAGACTCTGAAAACGGATGTCAGAAAAAGAAAACAGGACATGATACACAGATAAGCCTTTATCTCGTTAAGAAATGTCTATTATTTTCTTAGCAAAAGAAAGGATTCTCCTACTGGGCTTATTTTGAATTATTAATTTTACTCATTACTGGTTTTCTGGTGCTTATCTTTCTGCCTCAATTAAGGTTTTAAGCCTCAGAAACTCTTCAGAACTTGTGGCCATTGTTCAAGAGCATTCCCTCCTCCATGGTTTTTCTTTATATTGAGACATTCCTTTGTCCAGTGACCTGTGGTCTGAAGAATAGGTTAGCAGGCACAACGACGAAACAAGAAGACCTGGCTAATGATGCACCTGCATATTTTGTGAGGCCGACATTATTCAAGAACCTAAAACCTAATGAGTTTCCTCCTGACTGAGCCTTTCAGATGCTCATTCACTGTTACATTGGTCCTTGAGCATTTCACTTATGGCCACAGCTCATTAGAATGTAAATGAAAAGCGAGGACGGAGCCGGCACACTGGAGCCTTACTAAGTCAGGATTAGCTCAGACAGAGTTTCTTGCAGGTGTCAGTTTGTCCTCTCAGACATTAACATACACAGTTGATGAAAACACGACTGTTGTTCATGGAATCTTCGTGTGGCTTTGAGCATCACTAGATGTGTACATTCATGAATTCCTGAGAGGCACAGTTCTGCTGATCCTCCTGCTCACCAGACACTGAAGGTACATGGATAAAGTTTTTGGAATAAACAGGCTCTTTGTGATTCAGGGCAGCGTCAGCATTTCTAGCCCTTCTCCTTACACTGCCACACCTGCACCCGAGGGTAAACCAGTCTCTGCACCCCACATGGGGGCCCCCAGCACAGCAGTGACAGGACCCCAATGAGAGGGTTGAGCTCTTCCAGACAAGAAGCCTGGAGATAATTAACGACCTCACGCAGGACAAAAATTTAAAACCAAAAAGACTATTACTAAGACTATCTTTCTTTCAACTAATAGTTCCAGAGCATTTTAACATAATTTTAGTCATGAAATAAGAAACAGATTCTTATTTATGTATGGTTTCCCATATAAATTATGAAAGGCCTTAACAGTGGCTTATTGCTCCTCCAAATTCTGGTGGGTGCGTGAATATGACATGGCTTTGCCCTGGTCCCTATTTGCCAGCCTCGGTATGGCCTTGGCCTGAGGCTAGAAAGACATCTGGCCTGTGCTTGTGACATGAATTCTGAGACTGTTTTCATACTTAAAATGACTTATGGGAAATACAGGCGAGGGCAGTAGAGTCAGAGATGAATATTGTCATTGTCTGTATTGTGGAAAAGAAGCATAATGTAGGCAAAGAAAATCCATAGGTAATCACATTCTCTAAGTTGTATGAATCTATCTCACTGCTTATTTTTTCTTGCAAAAGATGTGAAAATGAATGGTTGCAGGTTTTATTCATTTTCTTTTCTGTCTTCTCTAGTTTTTCCTTAAGTAGACAAGAAATGCCCACAATTTCAATAAATGCTGAAATGTTCAAAAGCAACTAACTAACCCAGGAGAGGTGAGAGAAATGAAGACCATCCTGTCACCTGCCCACCAGGCCTCTTTAGTAAGACCATACTGGTGCTTCAGTGAGCTGCTGATCACACCCATAGCCACTGCAATGGTTTAGAGCTGGGACATGTGGCCTTGCTGTCTCCAGGACTCACTGTAGGATGTGGCAGCTGGTCAGCCAGTGATGATCTTCTCCAGGCAGACATTATGCATTTAGCAAATCCATACATGCTGTGCCCTACCAAATGCCCAGGGGATTAGTGAAGCACACTTCTGGGAGTGACCTCGGGTATCATGTATAGTCCTTGGTCCCTTCTGCTCTGGTGCTGTTCCCCTGATCTGTGTCATTGTTACAGTGAATTAACTCTGCTTGGCCACATCCTTCCACCGTGATGTGGACTCTAGGAGCCAGGTCTCCATGGACTGAATTCCCTAGAACCTTGAGCCAAATTAGACCACTCCTTCTTCCAATTGTGGGTGCTGGGTACTGTATCTTGATGACAGGAAAACTGACTAATAAAATTTCTTAATGGGTAGAAGATAATTTGCCAATAGTCATCTTGATTTCAAGATAGGTAGACTTGATTTCAAGATAGGTAGACATTAAAAAGATTTTTTTAAAAAAGATGTGTTTATTTGGTGCCTGCTACCACCATAAGTGCTTCACTTGTATGATCTAAATTCTAGCAAAAACCCTAAGCTTTTAGTTACTGTGACTCAGTGCTTCTTCACAGTACAAATATATGAACATGTAAAAAGTTAAAAGTGCTCACTTCTCAAAAAATAATTTTTTGGCTATACCATTTATCACACTATATACATTTCATTAAGAAGTGGATTTTACTAATCCTCATTTGTTGATGCATAGTAGTTGCTATTTTATGAGTGATGTGATAAACATACTTGCAACCAAAAACTTTCATATATTTCTAATTTTGCGTTTATGTCTCAACCTCTCCATCTGAGGTATGAAATTGAGGAAAGGAAGAGGGGAGTCAGGATCCCCTCAATGATATCTGACACATATGCTGTATTTTCATGAAATTTAATTTTATTCCAAGACTTAGAGAAGCATTTTGAGTAAAAGAAAATATATTCTTATAACTCAAAGGGTGTTGAATATCTACTCCATCATGGAATGGTTCTGCAGGCAGAGTGAACCAGACACGCTTTGTGTGTCCCTGATCCTCTCTCAGCACATGTGCCTCCTGGTATCCTTACTTTTTCCTGTAAAAATGCCATTTATTTTCTGTCCCACAGCCTTTGAAAATTTTAACTGTTCTTTCCAGACACACACAAATAAAACAATCTGACATCTCCTTAGCATACTTTATAATCTTGCATTTGAGATGAAAATCTAGTGAGAAAAGCACGAAGTCAGAACTCTGTGAAGCAGGCAGTAGGGCTGGGTTACACTGAGCACAGCTGAGAAGAAGGCAGATCTCCTTGTCTGCAGGGCCACATGCACGGTGAGACCTGCTGCCCTGTGGCAGTGGACAGGCCATAGCATCCGAAGCAGCCCCAGCAGCTGACTGCAAATATGTCAGACTTGTCAGCCTGCAAACAGTGTTTAAAAATTTTTTGATTACATAAAATTAAACAGTGACACTCATGAATGCATTCAAATCATGTCACAATTACACTCAATCAAACGTTATTTACAAACACCATTCAATTACATCTCATTCCATTTCTCGACTCAGTGAGCTCCCAGACATCATAAAATTATAAATTTTCTATTCTGATCCTGTCCTTCATCTAGTCTACAGCATTTCCTTGAAGTGTAAAATGTGCACAAACATATAAACATGTAAGTTCAAAACCCAATGGATCAAAAAATAAATAGAAAGAAAGAAAAAAAGAAAGAAAGAAAGAAAGAAAGAAAGAAAGAAAGAAAGAAAGGCATATAATGTATACTTACATGAAGAAACAGCATTCTCAAAAGTGAACTCCAGCAAAAATGTGCCCCTATTTGCAAAGCCTTTTCTCATCATGAACCCATCAAACAAACAGCCAGTCCTAGGGCTCCGAGGAAGCGGGCCGCCTGGCCTCCAGGTGCCTCTTCCCATTCGGGGAGCTCACATTGCCTAATCCAAGTTATGTTCCACTTCTCTCATGCTCATAAAATGCATATTTAATGAAGTGTTACTCTTGATTGACTTTTGAGTTGTTGACCTCTCATAACTCCTATCATCTACCTGGTTTGATAAAACATCTTTCTTGATTTTTCAATGTGAGATTTTTACTGGGTAATTAGGAATGAAACTAAACATTGTATATATTTGGAAAGAAACGTGTATAAGCAGTGTATTAACAATATGAATATTTTAAAATCAAATCACAAGTATTGCAAAGAAAAACAATTTTTACACTGAGGAACAATTTGACTTGAGCATATCTATTCCAATGATACAAGGATGCAAAAATACAAATTTATGAACTTCCTATTCTCCTACTACTGTGTAAAGTGTGACTTCAATAATAGATAAATGTATTATGGAAATTCATGTAGTAGTTATGGTTAAACTGCTTAGGGTGAAAAAATTCAAGTTAAAAATGAAATATATATTCTTAAAGAGATACAAGCGATTCAAAGCCCATTCTTAAAATCTTGTTGGAAAAATGATAGCAACCTATTCTTAAACTTATAGTAGAATCATGGTGAAGATAGTAATCTTCTGTCTAGTTGTTTTCCTTTTTAAATTTTTTACTCACAAGTGTAAGAACTTGCTGATCAAGAAATTAAGAATTTTATTATAAAATTGTCGTCTTAAGTACAATAATGCTTAGTAAAAATAAAAGGAGTAAAAAAGTTGAAATATTTTTAAGGCACGGTTTTGTATTTTTTTTATTGGAATCTTTCTGTCCAACACATGAAATTATTGAACTGAACAGAGAAGCTCATGATACAAGTTTAAAATTCACAATGTGTGTGTGGTCATGTGAGAATACTTGGTGACTTTTTTTTTAGAGGTGTTTGTACTTTCCATCAGGTTAAAATAGTATTTATTCTCATTGTATGTGTTTTTGTTTTCGTAAGCAGACAATGGTTATAGGTATATATGGAGGCCAGAGATGCAAGGGTTTGCACTGGAGACCTGCAGAGAGACACTCTAGAGAGGGTGGCTATGTCCAGAGAGTGAGAGGGTAGGCTGGTCAGGGGGGACCATGCAGATAGGAAGTGGGGTTTAGGTGCTTGTAAAAAAAAGGGGGGGATCTTTAGGGAAGAGTTGTGCTGTATGTGAAAGGAAAAATAAAAATTTAATTGCAACAAATTTTCCTGAAAATAGTGATAGGAATTTTTTTGCTCTTCAAAAAGTGAATTTTTAAAAAATGACTGTTTATTTAATGTTTTATGCCAGAGTACTGCAGAATTAATGCTAGCACCTACTGCTACAACTCTCATCCTAAAACAATAAAAATCAAACTTTTTCCTTCACGACACCCAGACTTTTGTACAAAGAAACAC